>NCKU01002357.1:0-19520 GCA_003675995.1 Dinothrombium tinctorium
AATTTTACAATAAATGGACCCACTTTATTAACGATTTAATTTGCTTACAAAATAAAGTCCACTTAATTTAGAATTTAATTATTCATTAATAATTTAAATAATAATAATTTAATAAGTTAAATGCGATTTGTTCGATTATAATTTTTTGTTTGAACGATTGAGACAAAGGATTCTATCGACGATGATCGACGCTGATAAATCACTTGAAACGATTGATTATTCCGCATTTATTCGCGATGTGTTTTTCGCTGTTGCGTTTCAACGTAAACGAATTATTGTGATGAAAATCTTTGCTACAAATGTTATTTCGCCCGCAATCTTGAAATATATTCAAGCAACTGTTATAATTTTTCTCGCTAAGCGAAATGTTCGACATTCGTTTCTGAATCGCAAATGAATTGAGATTGTTGCCGCAAAGGCAATTGTTTGCGAGTTGAAGCTTCACCTTGTCGTTCAGCGCATCGTTTTCAACTGAATTGGTGTCTTCTGATATTGTTTCTACACTTGTGTCCGCTTCGTAAATGCCTTTCTCGTCGAGCGAAAAGCTATTGCGATACAACTGTTTTCCACTTTTTTGCATTATTATCTCGTTTGGAATCGCTATGTTGTTTTCTTTCGATAACTGCGACACGTTAATCTTTTTTGATTCGCATCTGCCGAGCAACCAAAACGTTCGCATTTCTCCTTTTCCCTATTTTGAACAAGACTGCATTATGATTTAGGTTTGAAAGTAAGTATATGCGAATTTACTTTTACATATGTAAGTCCTCTTTCTTGTAAAATATATCCTCCGAGTTTGTCGAGAATGACTTTGGTGTCATTGCTTACGTGAATTTTCAAAGCTATCGAAAACAATTTTCAATTCAAAAAAATGTTTTTTATCAATTATCATTGCGATCATATGCAAACTAACCTTCGCCTGTAGATTCCATTCTTGACGCAGTATTCACAGTATCGCCGAAAAGACAGAAACGCGGCATTTTTAGTCCGACAACTCCAGCCACACACTGACCACTATGCATGCCGATTCTCAGCTTAAGTCTTTCACCTGGACGATGACGTATTTCAAAATTTTGGATCGTGCTGAGAAGATGAAGAGCCAGTGAAGCAATTTCTCCCGCATGTTTATCTCCGTTTCTAATTGGCAATCCACTGACCACCATATAAGCGTCACCGATTGTCTCTACTTTATACACGTCGTAATTGCCGATAATCGAGTCGAAACAAGTGTATAAATCGTTCAATAGGTCGACCACCTTTAAAAGCAAACAAAATAATAATTTGAAATCACTTTTCTATAAATTTTGTTATTTACTTCAAGTGGTGTACTGCCAGCAGAAAGAGCGGTGAATCCTACAATGTCACTAAAATATATTGTAACACAGTCAAAACTTTCGGCTTTTACAGGTTCTCCTCTCATCAATTGTTCAGCTACTGACCTATACGATAGACATTTTCAGCTATTGAAGCACAAATTCGATTCACATAAACTCACTTTGGAAGCATTCGTAAAAGCAAATTTTCCGTTTTCTTCTTTTCTTCGACCAGTTGATTGGTTCTTTCTTGAACCAAACCTTCGAGATTATACGCATATTTCTCCATTATGGCAATCATATTATCGAAAATGTTCGGCTTTCTGTTTTAAAAATTTTTATTCATTAGTTGTAGGCAATTGTTGAGTATGTGCTTTTCTTGCTAGTTCGCACTATCTTATCGTGATTCTAATTTGAATTCAAAAAATAGAAATTAATCTTTGATTTTTGATCGCTTTTCATTGACTTGATCGCGAATTTCACTTCGAGTAGATTTCATTCAACTTTTTTATGTTTATGCTTCAAAACTTTCGCTTTTGATTATTCGAACTGAAACTTACATTCCCCTTTGCATTTCTCTCAGTCTCATATTGATATATCTGAAATCAGGCCTGACATCGATATCCTCGTGCCAACATTCTTCCATGCATCGGATTACATAATCCGGGCATTTTAATTTCTGCACCGGCGGTCTGAAAATACGTCCCCCATATTTCTTCGGATTCATAACACGATCTAGAATTAAGTTTATATCCATGTTCGTTGCTCCCCACGGACCCGATCGACCAATGATCTCGTGTAATATGATGGAGAATGAATAAACATCGCCCTTCTGTGTGCCTTGTGGCGGAGGATTTACGAGTCGAAGCAGTTCAGGTGCTCTCCACAGTAAATCTAAGTTTATCAAAGTATAAAAGTTCTTTAAACTTTACAGTTTTCGAGGAAAAGCTTTGATGGAGAAAGGTCGATAACCGCACTATTGCACTTAATAGTCGGTGGAAAAATGGTAGAAACGTATCATATAAAAGTGAAATAAAAAAGATTTTGACCTCTTTCATATTTTGTCTCCATAAAAGGACAAATGTCCTCGCCTGCTTTGAATTCGTGTAATCCAAAATCAGCAATTTGCAAAACCCATCGACTGTCGACCAAACAATTTGATGATTTCAATCTCCCGTGAGAAACAAAGGCTGAATCGTGCAGATAAATCATTCCCTATGGAAATTAATCTAGAAGCTTAAGCGTCTATGAAAAAGCAATCGCAAAACAAACTGATTTATGGCTCGAGCGAAATCCTCTGCAAGCCGGAGTTAATCAACGCGTGCTGAGATGTTATTGCACAAAAAACTCGTTATTTGCTTACTTTGATCAAATCAGCGACGAGCGAAGCCACAAAAACATTGTCCAATGTCAAGTCCTCGTTTTTTAAAACATCCTAAAAGCAAATAATAAAGAAACAGTGAAAGCAAAATCATTCTTCTTTTCTCAATCTGATTGCCTCAATTGTGATGTCACGTGTCGTTTGTATAATTATTTTTAAGACAAGTTGTTTGCTAGTGTTTTGCATCAATGTTATTTTTGGCTGATGTTTACTAGCAATTAAATTGTTATTAGGTTAGTTTATTAGCAAAAATATGCTAATTTTTAGTTTTTCCTCATTTAAATTAAACAAAAGGCGTGAGATGTTAAATTAAATTATTTTTAGAAAGCTTGAAGCAATTTTCATAGAGGATTTGTGATCTCGTAATTTCTGAAATTTAGTTAAAAGTAAAATTTAAAAAGAAAGACGCTACATCAACACTTATAAAATTAATAATATCTTACATTAATCATTATCACTTCTAGAGATTAATCATATTGTTTGGAGTTTATATTTAAAAATGTTTAATATTTTCGTACTCACCTCTAAACTGCCTCTGGCGCAATAAAGTGTCAAAATAAAGATGTTGTTCGCATCAACGCACGCTCCAATAAATGGGTTTATATTTTCGTGTCGAAGTTCTCGCATCTATTTTGAAAAACAAAATAATCACATTAATCGAGATTTAATTTTTTACGCATCATGATTAAGCCTGCTATACAATCGTGTTATAATTAGTTTAAGAATGAGAATTTAAGACAAACAATTCTATAAATAAATTCTATCTTATAAGAAATCGTTGGCTTGTTGGCAAAACAATGAAAATTTCTTAATTTGAACGATGAAAAAAATGTTTATTTTAAATTTGCTAGAATTGCCGATAGAAATAATGATGCCATACAATTTTCGCATTTAAAAATTTCAAAGCAAAATATAATTAGAACAATTATTACAATTAGAACAACTTATAAGTAACTGCTTATAAATAAGAAATTAAACGCAAATTTTATTTAAATTAAGGTTAAGAAGTTAAAATCTAAAATTTTGAAATTTTAAAAATTACATATAAAGTTTAGCATTGTCAAAAAATGAAAATATTGTGCTCTTAAAGCTAGCGATTTCGACAATTTTGCCTCCTATTTGAATGATAGGAGCTATAGATACTTGAGTGAGCAAAAAACAACTAAACATAACTACCAATACGTAGATGAAAAAATAACAAAATTCTTTCCGATTTGCTTTACAAAGTTTTAAACTCTTTAAAATTTCACTTCCCGAACAGCACTTGCATTTGATTTTTTTTTCTTTATGATTGAGAATTAAAAATTTTTTATCACTAAATTTAGACTTCAATCAATTGATTTAGCGAGATACAAAAAAATGAGAAGATCAAAACCTGAATAAGCTCTTTGCGAACATTTCGCGTCAAGTCGATGCTTTTCTTATTAATTCGCTTCACGAAAACAACGTTGCCTTTGTAAATTCCCACACAATCGTTACTGCGGACGTGACCCTCGTACGTCTGACTTTCATCACCACCGTTTGAAATCAGAGGGGGAACGTTATAGGAGATGTAGCGGTTCATGTTCACTTTATGCAACTAGAATATTTTCGATAAAATTTTAATTCAAGCAAATAGTCGTATAACGCACATTCA
Source organism: Dinothrombium tinctorium (assembly GCA_003675995.1). Taxonomy (NCBI): domain Eukaryota; kingdom Metazoa; phylum Arthropoda; class Arachnida; order Trombidiformes; family Trombidiidae; genus Dinothrombium; species Dinothrombium tinctorium. The sequence goes on from NCKU01002357.1 coordinate 4,331, forward strand.
CAGTGTTTCTGATGTTTTGAAGAGTATATTCAGAATTCCTTCTTATGAATAAGACATCTTTCATTTCGACTTTCCACAAGAGACAAGCGAGCTTATGTTCGTATCTGTAATGACTATTAAAATCCATTCACACGTTTTCACTTTAATTATTCTCCAGTTTTTTAAGTTTATTTACCGAAAAGCGAAAGCAGATGCAATCAAAATTAAGCAGCCAGACACCAAACATATGCCAATAAGCATCCAATTTGGTTTAGTTACGCAAAATTCTCCTGTGAAGCCACATTTAGGTTCAGCTTTCGGAGGATGGCCACTGATCCATGCAATCGGTCGCTCGATATAAAGCGACTAAAACATTCAATTTGTTTCGAGAAAAGTTTCATAAAAGAATTTGAATTTTGAAAAACTTTTGTGAAAAGTCTTCATACCGGAAGCGATTGATTATTTTGATAGGTGAATCTTCCAACAGGCTCCATGCTCGCAGTTGAATCTGAGCTCTCGATTAAAGCGAGTAGAGAATAATTCCCTTCCGCATCACCATTTTCGTCGATAGTGACGCTAAAACCTAAAATACCTAGCGAGAAGCAAAGGTAAACTTAAAAAATGCGAAAAACGCTTACTTTCATAGCGTGATCCTATAATATGTTCGATTATTGTTTTGCCATCTCTTACAGATCCTCCATCTCTAAGAACTTCCGTCACAGCTTTCGCATAAATCATCACCGCATCGTAAGCGAGACCGGCTGAAATTGGAATCTAAAAGAATTCAAACTTTAATTATCGCTTATTCGCTCGTGTATTTTTAAAAAAGGATTTTTTTCGAAAATCTTGCTAACTAATCTGAAGATAAAACGCACTTCATGAGGAATATGAGGATTTGTCGGTATATTCAACGACGGAAAAGTCATTTTTCGCCTCATTTCTGCTTGTATCTGTTCGTAATTAGGATTTGACGGCGCACTCGATGTAATCAAAAGAACCGCTCGAAATGGAAACAAGTCAAGAGAGTCAAGAGTAAGATTTTCGAAAATGTGTTGAAAATATCGTAATTTTCGGGTTGAATTATAAACATCTTCATCTTCGACTGCGATTATCACATATTCTTTAATGTCGACCTTTGCTTGCATGAATCGAGTGAAGTCGATCAAAACATCGGTTTCTGATAAAAGTATGTAAACTGTGAAATAACGATCAGATTTATCGCTTGCCTCAATTCAAAAATCAACTAACCTCGGGTCCTTTTATAGCTTTTGTGAATGATTCTTTTTAGTGTGTCATTGTGTCTCGATAAGTATTTTCCGGGAATTGAATGTGTTTGTGTTATTTGAATATTGTGCTTTTTAGCCAAAGTGACCAATTCTTGCTGCGCTTGAATATCTCTCGGATTGTCAGCCACAATTAAAACGACCTAAAGACAAAATCATTAAATTTAAATTCAAAAAATCAACAATTTCATAGTCACCTTGTGCCATTTGAAATGTTTAAGCAATGCGATGAGCGACTTAGAAACTTTTGAACTCGGCGGTAAGGTTCTCGCAAAAGTCCAATACTGCGATTTGTTCGACACTTTTGTGTCCGCACATTGCTAAAAGATATTTGAATTAAAGGAGACATAAAAACGTGATTTTAACAAACATTATTCTCTTCGATTATTCTAGAGTCGAGCTTTGATGAGAATTGAAAAATTACAAAACATGAAAAACTTAACAAAATTTGCTAAAATTTATTTTATAAGTTGCTTTTGATTGCAAGAAAACCTTTCGAATTGAAAGCATAAACAAGAACAAAGTTATTTTACGAATGGCAATATTCACTTTGAGGTTTCCATTTGCAACACACAACATTGAATGTTGAAGCAAACAAATTAAGGCTTCACTCATTGTTCTATAAAACACCGCCGACTGATTTTTGACATACAAAACTAAACTTTGTGTATGTTCTACGATTTCGCTCTTTTGTGAGCTCACTTTTCAAATCAAATAACAACTTTTCTCTTTCAAAATCTAATTTAAGCGAAAAATTTTGCAAATAGATGAAAATTAGTTGAGATAAAAGTACCATGGCAGTATTACAGTATTGATTAATGATATACATTCATTCAAATTAATTAATTTTGAAAACTTAACTTATTCGACATCACATTAAATATGATCAAAAATTTGAGAAAAAAAAATTGTCGAAACGATTTTCCTTCATCAAATTGCAAGCTTTGTTCTTGCTAGTAATACGAATATAAAATTTCCAAATCTCATTTTGATCAAGAGTTTTATTATAATTTATTTTATTGAAATTAAAAAAATAAAATTAAGCATCTTTTAAAAGTATTTGTAACTCTAATGTAAAATATCATTGAAAATTTTACCGTAAGTAAACAAAAATCGAAAATTTTAAATATTTGCACAAGTTTTATTTGAAATCCTATAAAACGCTTTTACGCTTATAAATATGTAGCTTCAACCTAAATTATGTAACGTATGCAAATACTTGTCTTTCACTTTATATCAGATTCGTAGCTTTAATATTAAGACATTCAGCGTAAAGAGTATTTTTAAAGTTTTAGTTCAAGTTTTATATTGGCTTGTGACAAAAATTGAAAAACTTACATATGCAATCATCGGCAAGTTCCAGGCGGCAGCCACTAATGCTTCTTCAGCGCAACTATAATCAGGTCCAATGAATGCAACAACATTTTCATCTGTCAGAAGCCTGGTCATTGTGCGAATAGCAAGCGCTGTATTTGGCTTCATGTAATCACCGGGCACAAATTGGAGAGTATGATTCGGAAGCAAATTAGCGTCTCTAAATATGAATTAAGTTGAATTAATTTAAGACAAAGATAAATCGCGGACTTACTTATTCACATGTTCTACAGCTAAAGGAATCGCACCAGCCATATTTTTCGATTCTCCGTATCGAAATGAAACTAAAAAACCAATTGTGATGTTCTCTTTTTCTTCTTGCCATTCAGCGAAAGTAATCAACGGAATTGTCAACGTGCAAATCGTATACGCAGCGAAAAATAAATTCATGCTTCCTTTATCCACTTGGTATTATGAGAACTCAGCGATCGTATGAAACACAGTCGATATTGTATTGATTTTCATCGATTCAGTTGATTATTACAATTGTATTCCAATATTTTTTCGACGAATTCTAAATTAAAAAATTAATCAAAGATTATCAAGTTGGAGAATGTCCCTAAAACAATTTTTCATCGTTAATAAGTTTACATTTTCTCTTAAAAGCTACTAAATATATGAACAACAAAGCAAATCTGGAAAGTAAAGTCATACGATCAGGCTTAAAGCGAGTATTAACTTCGAATTTTAATTAGCAAAGAAAAATTGAAAGGTCAAAACACTGCCAGCATAAAATTTTCGACGAAACGAGAAAAAAATTACGTTTTTATTCACATTGAACCCTCATACGTTTCATTCATTTAAATTTTTCGACTAGAAATGGGATAATTTTCGATAATTTTCATCTAGTAAATAACATTCACAATTTCGTAGTAATATGAATTTTTATAAATTAGTTTGAAATATAAATTTATCAATGTTTTGTGCAATATCAAACACTTAGTTAAACAGAGATTTGCATCGTATCGAAGTTGACAAAGTGAAGAGACTAAGTCAGACCCGACTTGCCATGGCTGTTTTCCTCCGGCTGAGATTAAAACTTATTTTAATATCACTTTAATGTTCATCGCGCTAAAAGTTCAAAAAAGCCTCGATGACCATAAAGTACAAACAACACCAAAGTTTAAAAATAAAATAATTACCAAAAAAGCGAAAACTTAGTTACAAAAATAATCTGATTTCGATAGTTCGGATCACAATTTTATAGGTCTAGATCACAACAATTTGATTTCAACTTCGATAAATATAAGAATGCAACTGGAGCATCAGTTTGCATTGGCGTTGATGGTCAACACTTCCGAAAATTGCGCAGTTTGCTTTGCGCAGAGCAAAACTTTTTTGCCAAATGTTGTTCATTTATGTAATTTCAACACAAGTGTCAAAAAATAACAAAGAAGAAATAAAATTTTTTTATTATCACCGTGCTACCGATTTTTCGATCATAAAAAACAAAAATTTCGGTTTTATTTCATTTGTTTAACATTCGTCAATTCACAAGTCTAAAACAATAAAAAATATGTTTCATATAAAAACGATCTTTTCTCTTAAATATGTGTTAAGATTAAATGTCAATTTTTTCTAGTTTTTGAATTTTAACTAAATTGCCTACTTGAACGTTACTGTGCACTGGTATGCAAAGAACACGCACCGTTTTCGTGCGTGCTTTCTGCTTCTGAGTTCACGATCTTATCACATGTGCACGACACGCATGATGTTACGGCTGGTGAAGTAAATCGTAAAGATTTTTAAAGGTTCCATAAAACCGTAGCGAAGTGCGAAAGAATTTCAGCTGCTCGATAAAACTTAGCTTTGATTTTTCTTGTCGATAATAGTCGTTTTCGGCTTTCCATCAAGACATTCGCCACGAAAACCAAGCACAAAATCAAAACCACGCACGTTGATACAAAGCAACAATTGTTTCTACTGAGCATAAATTTTAATATCATTGTCATCTACTGAGAAAAAAGAAAGTACCTTAGGTGGCCGAATTTTTTAGAGTATTTGAATACCAATCTGATATCTCACGTTTTCTAAAAGCGATCTATTCCAATTTTTGAAGCACGAATTTGCTTTTTCTCAACTTACTTTCATCTATAGATGTGTATTGGAAAGCGCGATTTACTCTTTTGAAATAAAAGCTTTCTATTGTTTGCCAGTAAAGCTTTGAAAAATTTCTTTAATCAATTTCTCTCAGCAAATCTCGAAGCATACGACACACAAATTCGTTTATCAATTCAAGTGATTGGTTGAGTCTGGAGAGAAGAATTAAAGTCTCAGCTTTAGATTTTCCCTAAGGCGTGTTGAACAAACCAATTTCTTGCAGTGTTCTATAGTTAAAAATAAAATTGCGACAATTTTATTCGTAAACCTTTTACGTTTAAGTTAAGTTTCATTTAGATGAGGATCGGATCAAAAAAGAAATTTTCTTTTTAGTTTCGCCTAAAGCTTTTCGCATAAATTTAATTAACGAAAAATGTAAACACATACTCCACAACTCAGGCTAGCAAAATTAGCTGCTTTTAAAATCTGGTTGGCAACGCACTATGGTGCGAAGATTTAGCCACGTCAATCATATTTTTGTCCTTAAATGTATTTAAACCGATAAAACTCGTTTTATGAATGGAAATTTTCACATTGTTTGTTTTTTATTATTTTTTATTCTACCATTATGAAAAGAGCATTATTTCCATTGAAATTTTCATACATTGGAAGTAAAAACTGTAAAGTCTGCAATTGACAATTTCCTCTTTTATCTCTCGTTTCAAAATTCGTACCTTTCAAGTTTGGTGCTTGACTTAGCAAATTTGGTTATTTTTAAAAGCAAATATTTTGCTTTGTGTCCAATTTTTATTTGTTTTATTTTTATCAACATTTATCTTGTGAACAAGTAAAAAAGCTTGTTTCTCAAAATTTTTTTCTTTATTTTAAATTTTAAAGGAAATAAGAAAAATTCAAGTTTAAACTTTTTAAGGTTTCTATTCGATAATTTCTTTGTTAACGTCATTTTAAATCTTTAAATTAAAAAACATGAAAATGAAAGAACTTAGTAACTTTTTAGATAAGAAATAAAAAATTTTCCTCCACGCGCCTCACTTGATGAAATTTAAATGACTTTTTCATTTCTATGATTGAGGTGAATTGTTTTTTATTCATATTCTCTTCATTAACTAGTTTTCAATGCTAATCTACTACTAAAAAGATCATTAACTCTAATCAAACATATTATTTAAGTGAAAGCAACCTAATCTCTGTAAATTCATTTTTCCTTCATTTTTAAAATACAGTTTCGGAAAAAATGTTTGTCGCGGATCGATCATTTGGTATATCATCACTTAGAAACGCATCAATTCGCAGCAAAATTTAAATGAATATAATATAAAATTCAGCAGAGCTATCAATTTTGTTTGAATAAACAGATTTCAATGTATTCAAATGAAAGCGAAAAGCAATTCTGTTTAATTGGGTGAGGAATGATTTTAATTAATAATTATTATCATGAGATGATTTCATTAGAAGTGAGTTAAATTGCTTTTATGTTAAAGCAGAAAGAAGTTAAAAGGATGTCTTTAATAATTAAATCATTTTTAAAATATGTCAAAAGCAAAAATTAAGTGAAAAATAATTTCAACATCATTCTAACTTCAAGTGCTGGGACATGGAACAAAGAAACAATTTCTTAATTATAAAGATTCATTATTTTCAGAAAATAATGCTCGCTGTTTGTTTTTTCATCGGCAAATTTGAAACCACAGTTTTTCGATTTTTCTTATCATATTTTAAAGCGAGTGCAAACAGATGAGTGTCAAAGCAAGAGAAATGCTCATTTGTTAACAAAAAATTCACAATTCACTCTCTTTTCATGTAATTTAGTTTCGATATTTTTCTAAACTAAATTTTAAAAGTGGAATTAAAGTGTGCGAATAAAAAAAGAAATGATTTCAGTGATTAGTTGTGGTTGAAAAAATAATTTACGAATTTATTCTCTTTTCTTTGTTAGATGGGAGTTTTGTGTAATCTTTTGATTCTTTTCGGTTTAACTGATTATTTTTCAAATGTAAAATTAGAAATTAATAGTATCGGTGCAATTTATCTCTTTTAATGATGTTTCTTTATAAAATAAAGATAAATTATAAATTGAGAGATAGGCGCTTAGTTGGTATCTCTCTATCAATTATCGCTGGAATTATTTCCGAAACTTTATATAATCTTATCAATAAAGTTTACGAAGTAAAGAAAAAAACTTTATTTTAAACTTTAAAATAACTCCTTTCTGAAATTCTTAAAAAATATTAAATCCTTCAGTAATCTTTCAGTTTTAACAGCAAACTCTCTAAAAATAATTTTCATAATGTTTTTCATAATATTTTAAATCAAGTGAATTTGAAAAAATTAAGTTTCACTCGGAAAATTATTTTAAAACAAACACACTTAAAGCTTCAATAAAAATTGAAACTTGATTCTTATTAACCTAATTAATATTTTTTAATTGCTAAGCTAAACTGACAAAACACTGGCATATGGCATTTTCTTCTTTACGTCCTTGACTCCACAAGACTCCTCAACATCGCATAAAATCATCAACATTCAAGGACAACTGTCCCTCTAGACCTTGTGATTGCATAGTTTTACAATGTAAATGATGATTATGAGTTGTACTCAAGTGAAAATGAAGAAACGATTGATCTGATAATATATGAAGCCGATGTTATAAAAGCTATTAAATCTCTTAAGAATTCAAGAGCTCAAGGTATAAACGATATTCCTACTAAGGTGTTCAAAATGAATCAATATAGACCCGTGGAACCTAAACCTCCAGAAAACTACTGATGAATTTTTTTGGCGATTGTTTGGCAACAAAAACAAACTAATCATCTTAAGCTTAAAATCAATGTGCAAAAAGTTTTTAATACCCTATTTGAGAAAAAGAGACAGTCTAAATCGTTAAACTTATTTTAAATGGTAACGAAATTGAACGTGTATCTCAAACTTAACTTCTGAGCCTTCATTCTACTAAAACTTTTCCTAGGAGCTACAAATTAAAAATATTAAAAAGAAATGTAATTTCGGATTATTTCAGCTCAAAGTGTTAAAAAAGAATCACAAATGATATGAAAGTATTAAGAACTTTCTATTCTGCAATGATAAACACTCACCTTTTATGTTGCTTAAGCACATTCTAATTTGATCTATCTTGCACAAAAAAGAAAATCTCTTGAATGTATTATAGAAAGATCTCGCTTAATTGGAGAATCTTTACGATCCTTAGATGATCAAACAGTGTCGAAATGTAAGAGCTCATAGTTAAAAAATTATGATAGCGAATACAGGGCAAATAGCGGAACAAAAATGCACATTGATGCAAGAGCAGCGAAAAGACAGAAGCAGTTTAAGGTTAGGATGTATAATATGATTAATTTTGTAGATTTATTTTTCTTTTTTTTTATAATTTAAGGACTTATGTCTCATTTCATTTAAATGAATTACAAAATGGAAGAGATAAATATTGCTATTGTAAAAGTGAATTTGAAACTCGAATTTTCATATTTTCTTCAACAAAATAATACCTGTTCAAACAGAACTTGCACAAAAATTAATTTAAAAAATTTTAAAATTAAAGAGTTATGATAAAAAATTTTATAGCTTAAAAAGAAAAATAAATTTGTTTTATTTGAATATACTTTTTCAAATGTTCCAAAATGTAGGGCAATTTCTGAATAATCCGATATTTTATTACCCTCATTTAAAAAATTTTGTCCACTCTTTAAAATTTTTTGCTTATATTCAAATAGATTTTAAAATCTTTTCTTTTGAATTTATGTGCATTTAAGCCCCCTTTGAGCTAATTACAAAAAGAATAAAGTACCCATTAATCGAGGATCTGAGCAGAATTTTCATTTTTATTTTAAATTAAAAATTTGTTTTTTAACATTAGTTTTCCCAAATGATGGAAAATTTTTTTTGATGAAATCTCACATTTTTATCTTAATGATGATAATAATGATAATTTTTTGCGTCGAAAAATACTTTTTTAAGAAAACATAAATAGTGAGAGAATGAAAGTTGAGGCTAAGCTTGCGACTGAGCTCACCTTGAAATAATCACTACTTCACGCGCGAGAGTGCAAAATACGTTGTGCAAGTTCCGTTTAGACATGTTTTATGTACTCCCGATTCAAAATAAAATGTTTCGATTATCGAAAGTGAGCTTAACTGCAAAGTAACTTTTACGAGACGCTCAATTATTCGTGATGCTTTGCAGTTGAGTTTACTTTTCGATAATCGAAACATTTTATTTTGAAACGGTCGTACATGAGTTAATTCTTGTCGATTGTGTTCTCAAATTTTTTCGAAAAAATTCTGTTTTTCACCTACACCTTGTAAGCTTAGCAACATTGATGAGATTTTAAATAATTTTTCTGGTCATGGTATGTAGAGCAGAGAAAGATTTACAAGAAATTTGTTTACATAAATCTACTGATCATTCTATGAAATGTGACCGCTTTTGTGTTGCCTAACTTTTCAAAATTTCGAATGATCATTAAGAATAAATTTTTCGCTTGAATTAAATTTGATATTTTGAAATACAAAACCAATATTTAATAAATGTTTATTTCTCATTATTCTATTTTCAATAGATAAAATGTGGATATTGGAAAAATTTATTTTTTGATTATATAAAATGCGATTTTCTAGTTTTTTCGTGAAAGTAATTTATATAGAATTTGACCAAAAATCTATGAATTTTTCAAATATTTATCATACATTGTTAATTTTATTTTTGATAAATAACCTAACTAGCAAGGGAATTTACGTCGAAAGTATTAGAATTTATTATGAGTTCACTCAAGGCAAAAAATTCCGCGTTGCTATTAAATAATTCATTTGATAATAGAATAAGTGTACTATTGCAGACGAAGAAGGATCAAAATATGTATAACATACTTCAATGCAACAAGTAAATTTATGTGCATAATAGCAGATTTGTTAAAAGTCATCATCTTTACGATAATGAATGTTAAAACAATTCAAACTAAAATGATTGAAAATGAAAGCCAATTTGTGACGTATTATATTAAAACATTTAAAGAAAATCATGTGCAAGATATTCAGCGCCCCTTATATATAAGGGGCGCTGAATTTTTTTACACATTAACTTTTTTTACTTATATACTTGAATAGGTAACTTTTTACTTATATATAAGTAACTTCATCTATCAGGGGTCTAGTTCAGAGTGTTGAGATCAGTGATATGGAAGTAAAACACGAATACGCTTTGGCTTTTGTTACTGTTTGCATTCTAATTTACTTGTGAGTTAAAAAAGATGCAATATTAGTTTGACTAACTTATGCTCAGGTACTTGAGACGCAATGTAAATTACTGGAGTAAACGTGGTGTTCCTGGACCGAAACCGATACCAATTTTTGGCAATATTTTAGACAACTTTAGAAACCCAGTGAATTTTGTGGAGCTTGAACGTTACAAAAAATATGGAAGAATTTACGGGTGAGTTACTTTTCATAATCTTCATTAAATGAGTTCGTCAAACAAATTTTTTTGTTTATAAAAAATATTTGATATTTTACCTTATGATTTTAAATATTACAGATTTTTTGAATTCTCACAACCAGTTTTAACAGTTGGAGAACCAGAGTTAATCAAACAAATAACAGTGAAGGATTTTCCCATATTTGCCAATCATGTTAACCAAGTTCCTAGTGACCCAGTGTTTTCAAAAAATATAATGACTCTTCAAAATGAAGAATGGAAAAGAGTTCGAGCGATCACAAGTCGAACATTTACAACGGGAAAATTGAAACGCATGATACCGTTAATAGAAGTTTGCATGAAAAATGCGATTGAAAAGCTTGAAACAATCGCGAATGAAAAGGAGGTCGATTTGAAAAATACTTTGGAGGCATTTACACTTGATGTTATCGCAAGATGTGCTTTCGCGACAATCACCAATTGTCACAAGGACCCAAATAATCCTTTTTTGCTTAATGCGATGGAAGTGGTAAATTTTAGAAAGTTAAGAGTTCTTTTGATTAATTTGGTTCCGAAAAAATTGCAAAAAACATTGAAATTGCAGATAATTTTGGAGGAGAATCTTCAATTTTTTCAAAAAGCATTGAGTGAGATTTTACAACAAAGAAGGAAAATGAAAAGCGATGGTAAATTCAAAGACTTCGTACAGTTGCTGATGGATGCTGAGATGCGAAATGAAGACGTGAATGAGTTAAAAGTTATGTTCAATTCTGTTGGAAAAAACCAAAACGTAATTGTTGACAAAAATTGGGAAAAGAAGTTAAGTGAAGAAGAAATTTTGGGAACTTGTTTTTTATTTTTGATTGCTGGCTATGAAACGACTGCAACTACTTTATATTATTGCACGTACTCCTTAGCTTCGAACCCAAACATTCAGCAAATTCTTTTTGAGGAGGTGAAAAATTATTTCGAAAAGTATGAAAAAATTGATTACGACGCTTTGAACAATTTGCATTATTTGGATGCTGTCATACATGAAACATTGAGAATGTATCCTCCTTTAGCTCACTTTGATCGAGTCGCTTCTGCTGATTATAAGCTAGCTGATACTGGAATTGTCATACCGAAAGGGACAATAATTAACCTTCCATTTTACGCCATACATCACGATCCAGAATTTTATCCCGAACCAGAAAAGTTCAAACCAGAGCGCTTCTTACCTGAAAACAGGGAAAATCTAAAGCCATTCACTTTTCTTCCATTTGGCGTTGGTCCACGTATTTGCGCCGGAATGAAATTCGCTTTACTTGAATTGAAAATTGCGCTTTTAAACATAGTTTACCGCTTTAAATTCGTCAAAACAGAGCATACAGTTGAAACGCCAAAGTTTAACAGCAAAAAGATTTTTCTGCATTGTGAGCCTATATTTCTGCGTGTGGAATCAAGAAGAAATGTTATTTAAAATCATCTATCAAATGTTCATTTAAATAAAAATACTCGTAAAGAAATCGCAAATATAAATTTAACTCGCAAGCCATATATTCATTAGAAGGACGAAATAAATAAGAAAAAACCAACAAGGAAACTCTGGTAATGGTTTCATTGCGATTAGTTTCAAACTTTGTAACCATAGAGCTTACGATGGGTTTCATACGCTGCCTTTTTGTTGTCAAGTTTTTTGTTTATCTGATTTTTTAATATCATTTTCATTTAAATATTAAATTTTCAATAAAAGCGCAAATTATTGTTAAAAACTCGTAATTTTTTCAATATTGTCATATCCTCATATGAATTTGCGATTGAATACAAGAAATGAAAGTAACTACATTGATTTATAGAGTGGCTTTATGTATAACTTATTTTCCAAAAATAATAATTTTTTGCCGATAATTCCTTTGTACTATTGATACATTCATAGTACGCATTATGTTTACAAAATTCGAAATCAATCAAAGAGAAACCATTACCAGAGTTTCCTTGTAAGCATCATCCTGATACTTTATTATTAAACATTTTTTACATACTAACAAAGGAAAGTATTTATATGATAAGTTGAATCGTTTCGAAACCTATAACACTCGATAGCATCTAAAGAGTGTAGAATGAAGCTCCAATATTAGATGCCAACATTTTATTTTACTCGAGATACAATTTGAAAGCTCAAAATTTCATTTCACCGATTGAAATGTATTGAGTCAATTTTTGTATTTTATTTTCATTGTTGCATTCTTACATTGCTTTTTACATACCTTCGCTACAATAATATTTTTTGCAGTATTTTAACTTATTTCGCAATGTTGCGAATTAAGATAAAGAAAAGCGAAAAGAGAAAAAAACAAATCATATCAGCAATATTCACAGTACTAAATGCGTGTAAATCTTCATATTTCATCTTTTGCAAATGTAAAAAGAATAACCAAGTCGACTTTCGCCAATGAGAAAGAAATACTTTTGCTTAAAAAATTGTGCTCAATGCACATTTAAGTGTTTTGTCAAAAATTATGCCAAATATTAATTTCAATTTCAATAAAAGTAAGTCCGATTCATGAAGCTAAATATAAATTTTAGAGCTTTGAATCAAAATTAATTTTATTTTGAGAAAATTTGATCAAACTTTTCACATGTTTTACTCTCACATTTTTATTTAAGAAGTTCAAAACAAGTGAAAAAAAAGTGAAAATTAGTGCATAATTTTGATGCGTGAAGTCACAACACCATTCATATTAATAGTAGCTACAGTATGAGGAGAAACACTCGTAAATTTCCGTACTTCGCGCTTTGCAGCTGCCGCAAAGCATGACCAAATCAGCTATCGCCAATGCGATTGCAAATATTATGCAGAAAAAAGTTTTGCTCAACGCACGTACAGAGCCTTTCGCTAAAATTTGCGGGTTCATTCTCCACGAGCTCGGCACAACTACGTGCTTCATTTTACCGTGTCTCTCACCGACTTTCACACGGTTATTCTTGCTGTTTTTTTTGGTATTTTTGTAAAACTGTGCTATTCGAGACAAAACAAATTTTTGTATTTGTGTATTTTGTAAATAATAAAGTCACGATTTTAACCAAAAATACGTTAAGCTCGAACCTCGACTATTCTACGAATCAAACCTCAATTATTGTGACGCTAAAGCCCAAGTCGTTACAATTTACGCAAAATGTATAAATAAAAATTAAAAAATACAAAATTATTGAATATTTAAAAGGAGTTAAATCAGATAATAAGATAATCTTTAATATTGTTTCAAGAGGGATTCAGCCTCTACTCAAAAATCATATGTACTGGGCGTTTAAAAAATAAGTGATACATTTTCGATTACTAACTTGTTTGATATACAAGTAATCAATTTTAGTTTTTTACCATTTTAAAGATCCGCATATTGAGCGTTTTTGCAAGAATAAAATAATTGATTATCAAACATTATTTTAAAATAAAATCGAAACGAATGCCAAACTCTGTTTCCATATTGTTTCTAATTGACAACAATGTAAAACTTAACATGCTTCAAATCTTTCAAAAAATTTAAAAATTACACTTTTGTAAAATTTATATTATAAAGCGCTTAAGCATTATTTAGCAATGATTTATTTTATTTTACTTTTCTAAATAGTTTCTCTGTTCGACATTTAAAATTATTTGATTTTTAACAACTTATGAATAGAGAAATTTGAAAATGTCAAAACAATGATAATCCTATGAGAGCGCAGTTTCACCAACTTTGATTCTGAATAATTTCCAAAAACTAATTTGATATAAGCTGTATACCTCATTATCTCTACAAAAACATCGAAAAAACGTTTTAATGAAAGAAAAATCATATTTAGTCGCTTTGTTTTCTTTTAATCCATTATAAAATGTATCACTCACTTTTTGAACGCCCTGTACATGATTCATTAACAGCGCAATATGGCATTAAGATATGTAAATGGAAATTTTTTGTTATAGCATTTTAAAATTTAATCTCAGAAAATTGTATAAAAAGCCTAGAATTATTCATACATTCAGTTACATAATTTTTTAAAATTTAAAATGCTACCAACATTCTATTTTTATTATCCAATTTTGGACGTTCACTATAAAATAGTACAAGCATTTAAAAAAAATTGAGTAAAGTAAAATTAAATGATTAATAGAAAGAAAATTTTATTTATTGAATTCATATGAACTCTCATCTCGAAAAAAATATAAAAAACAGTATAATTTAGAAGTAAAATTAATTTTAATTTTTCCTTTTGGTTTCTGTAAACATAGGAAGCGCATTTTTTGAATTTATATACATAAATACGAAAAATCTATACGTATATACGAAATCTGAATGGCTTGGGTAAAGCATATTGAGTTAGAAAAATTTTTGCAATTATGAATGTCAAAAATTTTTAAAATTGGGGAAAAATTAGCTTTTGCCTAGATTTGAACCCCAAGAGATTGAAGTATGTTTGCTCAACGTTCCACACCACTGAACCAATCTGCTTATCTATACTTTCAATGTTCAAATTTTCTATTTAAATTTAATATCTTTAACTTTCAATTCAACTTTTTAATTCATAATTAAAATTGCAGTTTATAAGATTCATAAAATTCAGATGCGAATTCTCAAGAATTTGCCATTTAACATGAAATGGTACAATTTTTGTGAGTTGGTGCTTCATTGTCAGATTTAATGATTTGGTGATAAAATTTAAAGAAAAACATTTAATACGTCATATATACGTTATACCAATACAGATTAAATCCTTTCTTAATAAATAAAAATTTGGTACTATTCTAGACAGAGCAAAGTGTAGATTTTGCATTAAAACATTTTCAAAGCAAATTCAATTAAATCAAACAATCGAGAATTGAAAATTTTTAAATTAATTTTTTAATTCAATTTCTTAAGCTGAGCTAAGCTGAACTGGAAAAGACATTTCCTGCTTTAAATCCTTGATCGACAAGACTCTTAATCACGTTTGAAACGTTGAAACTACGTGAAATCATTAAAATTCAAGGACAATTGAATGAATTTATTCCGAAAGGGCCTATCCAACAATGCGTATATTATTAGAAAGGCCCTTTCGGAATAAATTCA
>NCKU01002358.1:0-19516 GCA_003675995.1 Dinothrombium tinctorium
GTACCTTCGTGATCATTGCATAAGAGCCCTTGGCAAAATGATTTTTTTTGGAATATGAATCAAAAATAATAATTTTTGTATATATATAGCAAAACATTCTGACAAGAGCTGTGGGCAAAATTGATTAGTTTAAGGCGAATTCATATTTTCAAATAAAAATCAATGCAATAGCCAATATTTTTAAAACATTGTTTATTAATTCATTAGATATTTATTGAATTTGTTAATATTTTAATTTCGCATTGAATGCTTTTTTACATATTATTTCATTAATAATCATTAATTTCTTAAATATTTATTTAATTTTTTTTCAATTTTTTTTAATTCTCTGAAAGTAGTGCAAATTTGTAACAATTGAAATATATTTGTAAATACGATAATAATTGTTAAGAAACGGTTGATGAATTTGTTTTATGTGACTACAAACATTTTCTCCTTTTTAATTTTTTATTCCTGAAATTTTTAACAATCAATTGAGGGTTGTAGTTATTTAATAAATAGCTTTGTACGAATTAGTTGGCTATCGTATCAAGAAAAATGCGTTGAAAAAATCGGATTTTAATGGTCGAGATAGCCAATTGATTCTGTCCGAAGCTGTATAATGTTTTAAAGGCAATAGTTTTCATTGTTTAAGAGGCCACTTCGTTTGTGGAGAACGAACGAAAGAAAATGAGTTGAAATGAAATGAGATGAAATGAAATTATTGTCTTTGATTTTATTTTCACTCGTTTGAAAACCTGAGTTTTGTTCAAAAAAGTTATTTCCCATATTTAGCTGTTTTCATTGTTTTGAAAAGAAAAGTTTTCTCCTCTTTTAAAAAAGTTAAACGTCGCTTTTAGATCAATAGAGCAGCGTCCATTTCGCGTTTAAGTTAAAGTCTTCATTTACGAAAAAAATATTTTACAATTATTTTTACAAGCAGAACCGTTATCATTAGCTTTTACAAAATAGTATTGCGATGAAAAGCGAGTTAACAATCGCTCGAAAGAAGAAACAAATTTTCAACAAGAAAACAGCCGAGATTTCGAGATTTCGTCATCAAGATTTTGTTACCGAGATTTGTCGCATTCACGCCAATTCTGTTTACTCTCTCTTCTTTATTTTATCGAAGAAACACACCACTAATATTTTTGCTTATTTCTTTTGATTTCTCCGTTTATTACTCATTTTCTTTCTCAATTTTTAAGCAACAAGTATTTCATTATCATTCACTCGCTTCTCTTCTCTCTTCTCTTCCATTTTGTAGCAAGTATATGTCGCCATTGAAAAACCGTGAGAGTCGATTATCACAGACTAATCACAAACCAATTCAGTAGGAAATAAAAGATGTGAACAAAAAGTATGTAAGTATAACAGAAATGGTGATCGAGTAAAGAACAAAAAATTGTTGTTCAGAGGTTTTTGTGAGCGTTAACAACAACAACACCCGAAAAAGGTGGTCGATTGGATTAAGAAGTGTGCGGATATATTTTTCGTACATATAATTTATATATAAAAGCTGCACTTTGATATGACAACTTTGATCTCCGTGCGACAATTCCCATGAACACATCTCCTCTTCTCTTAAATTAGTTTTTTGAAAGTTTTGGAGTGTTTTAAAAGAATATGTGTGGAACTACAAGTTTTCTGTGCTTCTACTTTCTTGCAATCGTTTAAGATGAGGATGATGATGATGATGGTGAGGATGATGATGATATTGTGGGTGTAAGCGATTCTCAGGAGTTGATGCTTTCAACAAACTTTCAGTTTCGGCTTCGATCACTGTGGTGGTACTTAAGTCGCAATCAGAGTCGTTCGTATCTGGAGATTCGGGAAACAATCTGCTTCTCGAGGATGATTTATGCTCATTATTACCGTCTCGCTGCACACTGATCTCCCTTTCACCGATGTCAACGTCGGGCATCATATTTCCAACATCGACGTCATCACTTACGCACAATGATTCTAATTCTGTGCTCACTTCTGAAGGCAACTCGGGTTCTAAAGAGTCAGCCGAAGAAATTAGTGTGCTCTGAGAATCAGCAGTTCGTTGTTCATTTTCAACAACTATATCTGATTCTAATTTAATGGCAGGTGTATTTGAAATTCCTGGTGGAAGTAAAACACATCCTAAGGAAGATTCACTTCTCACTGTCCTTTGAGCTTCTCGGATAGTTTGCCTATTGGTTCCTGCGCTCCCGCATCGATTTGATGGCGAAGATGTGTCTAAAGAATGTCTTAAAGTCACTCGCTTTTTGACTACACGCTGACTTAAATCAGAGTTGCCTCTTTGCATCGGTCGATCAAAGTTTTTGGCTATTGGAGTGTTCGGTTCACTTGATTGCTTGTCCGAATAACTTGGTTTCGGCTTCGGCAAATGGGAGCTCGTTTGCGGTGCGAATACCGGCGTTGGAGGAGGCGGTGGAGGAGTTCCACGAGTTGGAAGTCTGTCAGACTGTATTCCTAAATTTCTAAGGGCTCTATCTTCTAAGTACATTTCTACCAGTTGGTCTAATTTCGTTTCAATATCTTCGACCTGCAAACGAACGAATGAAAATGAAATGATCTTGAAAATTTTTTTATCACTTCGAGTGCAAACAGTTTGAGAAGTAGTGAGAGAGAAAACTGAAATGATCGAAAAGCCTGAAGGCATTTCGTGAACAATTGCAATCACTTACTGTTCTCTCTACTTTAACGATTCGTGAGGCAAGACTTAGTTTCGATTCATATACGTCCTTTGCTTTCGAGCCAACTTTGCCGAGAATCACGTCCAATCTACAAACAAAGCGGAAAGAAAAATCGATTTTCAATTTTTTCCTTTATAAACGTTTGTTGATTACCGCGATTGAATATTTTTTGTCCTCGCGAGTAAATCGACATGACCAGCAGAGTACTGTTCTATCACATCTTTAACATCGTACGGCTTTAAGGCCTCTTTAAATTTTCGTCGCGCGACAAAATACTTGATCTATGAATTTTCAATGCGAGAAAGGAGAAAAAGTGCGCTCGTCAGGCAAAAGCAAATTGAATTTGAAAATTAAAAATGAAAAACAAACCTTTCGAAGTGCTCTTATGGCGTTTTTATGTTGCTTAGTGAGCACTGTTAATTTCGGTTCTTCAGGCTCATCGTCTGCGGGAGAAGAGAGGCGAAAAGAGAGAAAGAGAGAGAAAGAGTCAAATATTAGTGATCATTTGATGATTGATTTCGCATTTTGTTGGAGTTTTTTCATAAAGTGCTTTGTTTGAGAGACAAAATGTTGAAATGAAAGTGGCGAAACAAGCGCTGAGAGAAAGAGAAAGAGAGAGAGAGAGAGACAATGAAAGCGTGTGAATTTCTACAGAGGCTGCTTAAATTTAGAACTCAGTGGCAAATATAAAACGAAATGAAGTGAGGCTCGAATTGTGTTACCTTTAATCGCTACCATCTTTTTTAAATTTTAATTTAAGACAATTGCGGTTTTTAGGATCAAACTACAGTGTAGTGTGTGAGAGAGAGAAGCGTGGAGTTAAGCGATTTTAGCGTTTCGTGGTGATCGGCGTTTGCTAAATTGGAATTTAAGGTTAATTTTAAGAGGAGAGAGACAAAGAAAAATAAATTGTTATTAAGCGTTTAAAGGATGCGAGTGCCATTGGAGGTCAAAAACTGAAAAGAGCTGAGAAGAACGCGCTCTTACCAAAAGAAGAAGGAGTTTCTTTACGAACCCAGGGAAAGAAGCTTCCTGCACATATTAAACTCGAACGGCGTTCAGGAGAAGATTCTGTTCTTGAAATAAGAACAATTCATAAAAAGGATTTGACGGGCAGCAAGCGATTGCCCAAGAAAAACGATATTTGATCGGCAGGCAAATGGAAATCGAGGAGGAAGCATGCAGCACAGGGACACTGGTTTTCGAAGCGGCATGCATTTTTTAAAATGATTAACATTTGCATACAACGAACAGGTAGAGAAAACAATCGAACAAGTAGTGCACGAATTAGAAAAACGATTAGAAAAAACAAGTGGAAGGGCTATAGCGATACCCAACCTGAAGGATCATAGACTGCAGATCGAAAAGCAGGCGACAACGCTAAGAAAGGCGGATGATGAAAATCTTTTCGCAACATATCACAAAGAACCAATGGCACTGAGCCTCCGTCCGCTTCTGTAAAGCAATCTGAGGTAATAGATGAGGACATGCAAAATTGCTGTTTGCAACAACAGCTAGACACGTTCGACAAGACAGAAAAACAATCACACTAGATCGAAAAGGCGTTCTTTTCGCATTCGCACGACTAGACTATCGCACATGACACAGGCGTGCCGTTCTCATTTTTTTTTTCTCCTCACATCTAAGCTGCGAGCAATGCTCGGGTGATGTCCTCGTTACTTTTAGGCTAGTTTCATAGTTTAGAGTCACTATTAGACGAAAGAAGTATTATCTCGTTAAAATATTTCAACTGCTTATACGTTTGAGAACTTTTTTCTCCTGATCGAGACGATCCTATTGTGATTTACAGCTACTCGGGTCACCCTTACCATCAGAATTCCTCTTGGACACCTCCGAGATGTCTTTCGTCACACTATCTTCGCTCACAGACGCAGGCATTTGCGAGTCATCCTTCGACGTGCATTGGTCACTTGACGCACCTGTATATCGATTTCTGGTCACCGGCGAGTGTATATGAGATGATTGATTTAATGGCTTGTGCCTTCTTATCGTCGAAAAGCGACTAACAAACGATGTGTTATGCTTGAAGCTAGAGACGTATCGCGACGAGCGAGTGAGGCGAGAGAGAAAGAGAGAGAAAAGAGCGAGTCGTTATTAAGTGTTGTTAAGTATGTATTTTTCGTGTCCTAAAATGATTTAGAAAAAAAATTCGAGTAAATCAGCGAAACGCTTTAACACTAATGGATGGGAAAACAAATTTGGCTGCTAATAAAAATGCACTCGCAATGAGTAACATGTTTATTCAGCGCAAATTAATATAAATTCTTCTATCTAGGTTAAAATCGAACAATCAAAATCGGATTAATAGATGCAAAGTGGTGAACTTACAGACTCCCTCCGCTCTGCGGCAAGTCCAGCTTATCTTTACGTCTCAATGTGTTCGTAAATGAACCTGATGAGTAACTGGACACAGAAGTGGACAGAGAAGGCAACGTTGTTATGCAGTGTGTGAAGAAAGCAGCAGAAGCAGCGATTATGGTAACCAGTGCAAAAAAATGACAGAGAACGAGACAGAGAAGAAAGTGCGTAAACAGAGGTGTTCTCGTTTTAATGCATCATGCACTCGAATCTATGTAATTTTTTCAAGTACAAAATTGTGTGCAATAAATCGTCTTCTTTTCATTACACAATGTTAGCAATTAGGCTCTATCGTTTTCTTTCTAGTAGGCTTGTAATACTTACGCGGGTGGACTCGGAAGCGGCACCTGATGAATTTTCCATGTGGCCACTGACATTGAATTCTCGTCAGCGGCGTAACAACGCCAAAGACACTGAATCAACGTGGCCGCAGGACCTCTTCGTCTGATCATGTGCTTTTGTCGTTGTTGTTGCTGCACTTTTAATGCGAAACCGGAGCCAAGAATACCCTGAAACAAAGAAGAATTTTTTCCGCTTTTTAATTTATTTTTCGAATCTTTCGACAACAGCAATTAATCATTTATTAAGCGCTCATTGTTTTTATTTTGTGTTCTAACCGAAAATTTCTCAGAATAATTAAAGTGTAAAGCGAAAGCTTTTCGCTTCAAACGATGTTGTAAAACTAGTGCAATTAAGCGCAAAGCATCATTCTTAGTCTGTTCAAAAAATAAAATTGCGTCACGTTTAATAGTACTGTGTACGCTTTGCAATCGAGATAAATAAAAATAAGAACAAGAAAAACACTTACGGCTGGTAAAGCGAAAAAAGATATGCCCAAAAGTGCACAAAATGAAGCGATCATTTTGCCCGTCCATGTCTTCGGAACGGTGTCTCCGTAACCAACTGTACATAAAGTTATCTGCATCGAAAAAGCAACAATATTAAATCTGTTTAATTAAATTTGCTTGACATTCTTTAGTTTTATTTTTATTTTTTTAATTAAATGAATATTGCTCCAACGGCACTAGCGAATTGCGAGACAAAATTTATGAAAGTAATCTTCTCATTTAAGTTCTCGTGCGAGATAACTTGACAAAAGCTGTTTGAATAGATTTCCCTAGAGCTAAAAATCTTTCAACTACATCGATCCGTTTTAACTGCTTTACATTCTCCTTTCGAAACAACTAAGAGTTTTATTTAAAAGTTTTAAAATAATCACTCAAATAACGAGAAATCAGATTAAAAGCAAAGTTGAATAAATTTAAAACAAGAAATGAAACAAGAATTTAAGTTGATTCAAAAAAATAAAATTTTTGATATGATTAAATAGTTTAATTTAAAAAGTATAAAAATGATTGATTATTTCAAATATTAATAATTTCAAATATACATCATGATTCTAAAGTTAAAGATTTAACATTAAACATTTGTCTCAATTTTGTTCTTGCTGCTATTATTTTAGATAAATGTCGTTAAAAATAAATTCTGAACAAGTGAAAGAAGAGCGTTTAAAGATGAACGTATTGATAACAACGAATGAGCGAATTATGTTTCCACTAGCATTAATTAAAAGTTAATCAAATATATACGATTCATTATTAATGGTAGACAATTTCAGCGTGATTCTAAGCAATTTTTGGAAACCGTAATTAAAAAAGTTGATCATATTTTATCTAATAATTCCAGCTATTCTTATTGTGTATATAGAGGATTAATTCATTTATTCAATACAAAAAAGGAAGTAAATAAAGTGAAATCTCACATTTTCGCTCGCTGTATTTTTCTTGCTGCTTGATTTACATAAAAATATCTACTAATGAGTGTTTTCAAATGAATTTGATTTGAATCACTTCAATCTTGTTCTCTATTTCCAGACAATGAACAGAAAAGAAGTGCATTCTGTGCATTTAGCCTAACGAAGCGTTATGTCACTCGATGCGGAATGAATAAAATTAGTTTTGCTTTTCATAGAAAGTTCTTGTTTCTAGCCCCACTTACTTTAATTTTGAGTAGTGTTTTTATAAATGCGAAAATGAAGGCTTCACAATATTAACAGACAAGCTGGATGTATTATTTCGCATGCGAAGTTAAATTCCATTACTCAATAAGATTTTAAAAAAGCTTCTGCATTCGATTGTAATTCAGAAATTTCTAAAAAAAATTGTTTCACTCAAATTTATTTACACATCGATCCACTTAAATCTTAATCAATAGAGATTTAAATTCGCTGTTTTAGAAAAGGCTCGTTTAATCGTTTCCTTCATTAAGGCACAAAACATTTTATTTGACTTTATTGTTAACAGAGACACAATAAATCTTTCTGTCTCCACTTCCTTAACCGATTTTACGACAAGAATCTACTAACTTTTAATCTCTTTCAAAGTGAGAGTATATTGGTGTCTAAAAAAATCTTTCGCTTTATTGCTTCGTTTTTAAAGCAAGCTTCAGAAAAGTGCGATTATTTTGATCACGAATGCACTTTAAGAGCACAATTCATCATTGAAAAAGTGTCTCAAATTACTTTTCTATCGCTAATCACTTTCATATCAAAAAATCAATAATTTGAGTGCTCTTCTAAACAAGCTCATTGCGACTAGCACTTAATAAGATAGTTTTAAGTTATCGAAGTCACTTTTTACATTTGTTTGTTTGTTTTTTATTTCGTCAAAAAAGAGACGCGCAGTGAATTTTTCTCATCGAATTAAGTTTAAATTTCAATTTGATTCGCAGAATCTAAATTTTTATCATCTTATATGCGTTGAATTTCTTTTTAAAGTGCTATTGTTTTTGAGCGAAACAACGCGAACAAAGTGAAAACGTGAACAGCATAAAACGAAATAAAAAAAATGAAAAGGATAAAACAAAGTGAAAAATTGTGTAATACTATCAACATCAATGTTTGTGTGTGCGTGTGTCTATTACTATGAGCATTTTTTAGCTGCGAGTTTATTTTCAATAGAAGAAACTAGACTTTATTTACTTTGAAATACTCTTTTAAATTTAATGCTTCTATTTGCTAGAATATATATTAAATTGAATGTACTTTCATGAAGTGAGCAAATATTTATTTTATGAGTTTTTTTAATTAAATAATAGTCTAAGCTAGAAATTGTTTACTCTGGAAAGAACTTTTTGTCAAATTTTTTACGAAAAAAAATCAATCAAGTTAAATAGTGTGTTTTAATTTAAATAACTGGCTAATCAAAAAAAAAGTTTCAAAAGTAAAGAATGATTTTTATAAACACACATAGTTTAATTAATGATAACTCGAGAGTGAAAAAGTATAAAAGACGCTTAATATTTCAAAATGAAGAGAAAGGTTAAGAAAATCAAATGAGACAAAAATCCATTTGTAAAATTACCCATTCGGGAGAAATAACCGCGAAAACAAAAGTGTTGCTTTAAACAAAAGAAAGAGCTTTCTATGCAAGACACTATTGTTACACTGAAAGTTTTGAGAGTTTGCTGAAAGTATTCCAATGTGAATGTCCGAGTTAGAAAATTCCTCTTATGTAAACCAAAAAAAAATTGGTTAAAAATTTTAAAGAAAATGGCTCGGTCCAGAACTTTCCGCACAAGCAGAAAATCACGGTTTTGACGCCGAAAAAGCTTTCTGATCTTATTCAAAGCTAAAGAAGAAGCTTAGAAAGTTAATTAGGAGATGCGAGCTTGAATATTGATTTTCTTACTCATCGGTAAGAAAATCGGCAAAGATTTTCGGAATGCGGGTTCATCCGATAAAAGTCGTTTAAGCTCTTGTCCAAGCGGATCATAAATAAGATTGCGGTTGTGTGTTTATTGGACATAATTAAGTGGTGCGGAGTCTAATATAGAGATATTATCCACAGACAAGATCTGGTTTCATTTGTTCGGGAATGTCAACTCTTAAAATATCCTCATTTTGTTCTGCAATAAAATGGATCATCTAATTTTAAGGTAAAATCAATGGAAGATGGATGATTTCAGTTGAATTCAATTAATAATCAAATTTTAATATTAAATAAATTATTTTTCAACGGAAATTATTTCCGCAATTACATTTTTATTAATGTGGAGATGCGGAAAACAAAGATTTGTCTTGAGATTTTTTAAGAGAAATTTTAAGTTACTGATTTGAATATATAATTAATTATTTAAAAAAAGCTCTATCATATCACAACTAATGAAATCCAGGAAAAATTTTTCGGAAAACATACGGATTCACTCAAAGAGGTGCGGTTTTGAGCGCCATGCGAGAAAAAATTAATATTTTTACAATTTTACCTGCAAAAAGTTGTTTGTTATTTTTAAACAATGATTTTCAGTTTATGAGATAAGGCAGCAGAAAGGGCAAAAATACGGACTTTGGGTAATTAAATAGTAGCCCGAAAACAATCTCTTTTTCAACTAAATTTCATTTTAAGTGTTTCCAAATGTTAACAATCAAAATATGTGCGTTTTATAAAAATAACCTTGTATTAAGCGAGATTTCTCTCAGTTCTCTGGTTTAAAATGTTATTAAAAACTTTTGCAAAACAAAGCTCAAATATTAAGCGGATCGAATTTTAAAGCTTAAAAGCGCCACAAATGTCATATTTTAAATTTTGGATTTTTGCATTTTAAATTCGTTATTTTCTCCAATGTAAAATCTAGAGAACATCGTTTGATAAATGAATTTAAAACCTGACATTAATCCGATTTCGTACTTCAAAAGCATTATAAAAAATCGGATGAAATTTCGAAAAATAAAGATTTAAATTAATGAGTTCACTTGAAATATTGCTATAATGATAAGGATTTAAAATAATTAGAATTCATGCTTTGTAGTTCATGTTATTCCCAACAGTTCAAAAAATTGTTGCCTAAAAACCAGAAATAAAGCTTTTGGCTTATATTCGAACTGCAATGCGGCTGGTTAGTCAAAGAAAAGCATTAAATACTATGTTCTTATGTTCTATACAGCTCCAGGCGCATTTGTTTTGCTACAACTTACAACAAATAAACTGCCTTAATATGAAAAAATATAGCAAAATATTCTGGCAATAGCTGTACACACGATAATAACGCGAATAGTGTGCCTATGTGTTTATTATCTTCGAAAAGATCTCTCTTCTCTTCTTCGCTCAAATGTTATCGCACGGGTTAGAAAAAGAATATAACACAAGTTTTGCGTTTAACAAAAAGTGTTGTTACACATTAAACACTAAAAGAGAAAACTAATCAGAAAAAAAATTTGTTTTGAAAAATACGCTTTTTTAGCGATAGTTTCACATTCAAAATAGCGTTCACGTTTCAGTTTGTTGTTCAATAATAATGAAATGGTTTTTTCTAAAATGAAATAGTGTTTAAAAATGAATTGCAGCCACAGTCGCGATAGCGATCGCATCGAGTAAATTAAAAAACGAGAGTATGTTTATTACGCAGATAGCGTGCGCTATACGCTTTGTTTGTATCGTGCTGTGGTTATATAATTTTTTTTATTACGAGTTTCAGTTTCTGAAATTAAGCGTTTAAATATTAATGATATTCGCAGTAATTGAAAGCAGCGCACGCTTGAACGCTGCAAAAAGCATCGCGCAATGAAAATTTTTTCATTCGAGTGGGCAATTAATTAAATGAATAAAAAGAATGAAAAAGTCAGCAAGAAAAATAAAACTTGTGAATAAATGAGCATCGCTAGGACGCAAATCGATTTGTGTGCGCGTTTTTGCGTTACTGTTGTACACTTTGCTCCTTCGAAAAAGTGTGCACATTCTCGGCTTTCATGCAAAGCTTATACTTTGAAATCCGTATGCAACTTGCGCTGCGAAAGCTGAGACCGTAGCGAGAAAGGCGAGTAGCTGCACACTTTTTTCTCGAATGAACAGAGTGTACACAAGAAAAGATCAAATTAGTCAAAAATGATTTGATTGAAACGAGCAGGAAACAAAATGGCACTTACCACACCCCACCAAAGAGCATCGGCAAAGTTGCTGAATTTTTCTGGATTCGCGTCTTTTTCGGCCAAATATACAAGAAAGGAAGAAAATATAAGGCCAAGGAAGCCAATATACACTGTTGTTATAAGTTCCTGTTTCGAAAATAAAGCAAAATTTATGACTGCTGCCAAAATGTTATTTGCTTTTAATGCTAACTTGTCGATGTGCATAGACCACTGAACCCAAAAGTTTCCACGTTCCACCTCTTCTGTCCATTCGAACCATGCGAAGTATTTGGAAGAAACGCAAACCGCGGAGAGCAGATGCGGCAAACACTTGTCCGCTGCTCCCCACCGATAGTACCACAATTGAGGCAAGTATAACGATCACATCTAAATCAAATGCGAATTGTATTTTTAAATCACTTCGCTTTTCTCAAAAACAACGTTGAAAAAGTCAAATGATTTATGAATTTAAAATTTATCGTAAAATAAAGGCATTCGCAGTGATGATGTGGACTAAGTGGGCATTCAAAGAGCAACATTTATTGTATTGCACATGAAGATAAATCAAATGCAGTTTATACATTTCGAAATTACGGTAAACATTGTAAATGAAATGTGAGTCTACGTTTTTGATTTACTCGCTTGTATATTTATTCATCAAATGCAATTCTTTTCAAAAAAAAATCAATTTTTCAAAATCTAAATGCGCTTTCATTATAATAAGGCTTAAAATATGAAATAACTATGAATAGAAAATAGAAAATAGAAATAATAATTTCGCTTTTAAAATTTGATCAAAAGAATTTTATAAATTCTCTCGCTTAATATCACTGGCATTATGAATTTAATTTCAAATATTCATTGTTCAAATTGAAAATTTTATTCACGTTTTCAATTCATGCGTTTTCAATTTCTATTTAAAGTTTTAATGAATTTTCAAACCCTCGTCATTTGAAAGAAGAAAATTACTTTCGTCTTCATTAGAGAAACTGTAAAGCTTACTGCGTGATGATTTCAATTCAATAATAAAGACTTAAATAAAATGGTTTCTATAATTCTCTGTATATGCAAATTAAACGAGAAAGTAACTAAATTAATTTATTATTCTATTGGTTTTATTTATTTTCTTGCTAGTCACTTGCATAACTCGGTAGAAAAAAGTTTTACACTCAGGAATTTTATTTTGTTCAAATATGAAACTTTTTTATTGTAAAGGATAATAAATTACTGCAATAATTTTATTGTTGACAATTTAATTCGTGTTACTCGTCGTCAAATTGAATTTTGTCCATATTAGAAGTGAATTATTAATTTTAAATTGTTTTTATGTTATTTTTGTTTGACGCCATTATATTTAACTTAAAGGCTTTTCGTGAAAAAAAACGCAAAAACTAATTTTCGATAGCAGCTGAACCCCATGACAATCGGCTTAAAAACATTCAATACACGTGAAATAGTACTTGTCTGGCACTTTTTTCGAAAACAACAAAAAAGTGACCACAACCTTAGCAACAACCATTGGGTAAAAGAGAAATTTTAGATAAAATTGATTTAGTCGTGAGTTTATAGCTATCAAAAATCTATGACTATTGATCGACAAAGTTTTAGTAAATTCTGACTTTACAAAACCCTTTTATTAACTTTTTCTTAAATTTTTTTATTATAAAAATTCTTTTTTCAAAGCTTGAAATGTAGCAACTGTAGTATAGTTTGATCAGAGATATGTGCAACTTAATGTGTGTTATGTTTATGAGTTTGGTGGCACTTTTTGTAGAAAAAAAAACGATTGTACTGGTGTTTTTATGTCGAGCACTGTAAATTATCCATCATAAAGCTATAAGAGGCATATAAACTTTTAAAAAACGATGAGCGACTATCAAATTTTTAAATACAATTTTTTTTAAAGTGAGCTTAAGTTAATGTAGAATGTTTAATTTGTATTTTAAATGCATGAAAACTGGACGCTGTGAAACGAGCTATTGAAAATACAATGTAACGCGAATTTTCCCTTTTTTAGAAAATATTTTTTAGCTTAATTTTTTTAAAATCATCATAAAAGTGTAGTTTCTTCAGCATATCTTGGCGAAGAGCATTGTAAATTTTATTGAAATTTATGCTTTCTTCAGTTTCGAAATGTTCCGATTTCACGAAAATTCCGCTTGTGAAAGTATTCTAAGTGAGATTTTCATTTTAAAAAATGACCCGACGCATTTGTTTGAATTTCATAGAAAGCGAGCTCACAAAACAAATGAGTCGAGCAAACAATAGTGAAATAGACCACCAAAGTAATTTGTCATTTTTGTGCTTGAAAATAAAAATAAAGAGAAAATATATTCAAAAATTTGCATTCTTTTCGAGAATAAACTCATTGTGATTCGAAAAAAAGAGAAAAACTATCATTTTCCTCGAAATGGGACAAATGATTTGAAATAGAAAATTTGTTTTTGTTTCTTTACTTTTCTTGCTTAAACAAGACAAATAGGTGGTTTTATCAAAAGCATGTAAGATACGATAAACTTGTTAGAAAAAAATTTTCGGATACTTACACAATGATATTATTAAAAATTTAATAGAAAAAGTTGCCAAAAAAAGTTATCGAAAAGGATGCGATAAAATAAGAATCGATCGCCAATGATGTGAAATAAAGGAAATAGGAAGTCATATAAAAGGCTAAATTGCTTTTTCTTCGTATGATTTAAAACATTTTGGTGCAGAAAGCCATCGAAAAGATTGAAATTTTTAAAGTTTGTTAGCTATGGGGATACAATTTTAAAATATCATCAAATAAATGTTCCTGAACGCTATCACAGTGTAAAGCCATTTTTGAATTTCTTTCTTGATTTTAACACGCTTAACAGTAAAAAAAGAGTTTACAAAGATTTTTTATTTTGGCAACTTTATGTAATTTGAGAAATAAATTAAAAAAATATATATTAATGATAATGAATTTTGCTTTTGCTTCAAATTTGTCTCAGAATTAAGTTATTTTAGACATTAAGACATTAAAGAAACTATTAATTCACTCGCTTATATCAAATTTAGCTGCAAACTATAATTCAATGATAGCTAAATAAGATAAATGGTTTTGCCAACATTGTAATGAAAAGCGCTTTTTTAAAGTTTAATCTTTAAGCGGGAGAAATTACGAAATAGATTCAACTGAAATTAAACCGAACACATCGACAAGGCATTGCGAAACTGTATGAATTATTACAAAACGAGCGTCAATAATTAATATTTGAATGCATCATTTGAAATAATACCGAAATTCACATATTCCTCTTACCTATAACACAAAATGGACTTCTTAAAAACCGCATTCTTCCAATCCATCCTTGATATCTCGATCTACATCCTGCGGACCATAAACGTAAGAAAAACTCGAATGTAAACCAGACTATCATGATTAGCTCCTGTGATAAAGAGCAGAGAAGAAAATCGAATTAAAATTATTATAAAATTTGAACTAAAACAAAATTTACCATTTTAAGTAATATATCAGAAGCGGTTTCTTCATATCCTTCGATTGTAGCAAAAACACTTAAAACCAAGCAACCAAAAACCATACAAAACCTGAGCGAAAAAAAGTAAAATTATTATAAATAAAGAAATTTCTGCTTTTCCTTGATTCTTTATTTAATCGAACTGCAAATGTCAGAGTTTTGTGAACTTATTAATTTGATTGAACGCTATTTTCTTCGCTTTACCTAAAAAAACTAAATTTTTGTAGATTAAGCTAGAAAATTGAGCAAGTTGTCACTTAATCATTTGTAATTTCGCTTTTTCTTTTTCAATTGTTTCACTTCATGAAAGCGGTCGCTTTTATTCGTGTCGTAATTGCACATTATTTAACGACAATAGGACACGATTAGAGGAAGAAAAATTTAGCGATACTTCGAGTATTAAGCGCTTTGATGGCAAAATAAAAAAGACACGCAGAGTTATGTATGAGAGAAGGCAAGAGAGGATCGCGTCCAGGTTATCCACTCGAAAGAAAAAGGGTGGTACACGCAATGGGTATGTAGGCAATTAGTGTACATATATCGTGGATTAAAAAGAATGAATTAAATCGAGGGCAGAGGAAAGAAAGAAATGGGTGTTTCTCAGTTTAAAAAACGAGAGCATCTTAAATCATAGGCGATGAAAAGAGATCGATGTAAGATTTATTTGAATCAAAGTGCACGCTCAGATCGAAACTCAATTCCGATAATTTTGCTGAAAACTTTTTGATAGAGAAATTACGCTCTTTTTATTTGAGAAATTTAATGATTTAACATAAAACTTACTTATATTTATTAAATTTACATAAGATAATGCTAAACTTTTTGCCAATAGCAATTACGGATCACTTAATTATTTATACTACAGCGAAAAGAAAGTAAATTTTGTGATAAGCAATGGCCACAAAACAGTTTTGCTTGCTTTTCTTTAAGAGCACTCATTTCATAAGAATTTCGAGAACAGTTGCTCTAAATTCGAAATGAAGCTTTTATATACTTGCAAAATTTAAAGTTTTTCTGAAATACTTTTTTTTATGTAATCGCGAATATCTAAATAAGAATTAAACGTACAAGTGAAAAGGAAAAAATCACATTAAAATAGAAGTTAGATTTTTTCTTCACAATAGAATGCGCACTTTGAGCCGCCAAAATTATTAACAATTAAATTTAATCATGGTTTACAGTTTTACATCTATCTTAAAATTTTCGTTTTAAATTTTAGAATTATCAACTATTTACTAGGAAACCATTCGAATGTTTCCGGAGCTTTTCTTTCAAAAGTTTTCCATAACAAAGATACAAATGCGGCATTAAAAGACTCACAGTGCTTTTGTGCACATAACGCTCGTGCGAAGTTTTATTCACATGCGAATTTTATAATTGAGTTTATGAAGAAAATTTTTGTTTTTTATGCTACTGGCGAACAAGTTCTCCAATTTTAATTGGAATTTGTCAATTTTAAAGTTTTTTTGATAAACTTTATATTGATGCGATTGCATTGATGCATATCTAGTTGATAAATAACAATTATTTTTATTTTTTCCAATTTACACAAAATATTTAATGGAAAATTAGATAGAAGCAAAGTTTAAAAAATTTACATCATAAAAAAGAAAATCTGATTAAAAATCGAGAAATCGGTCACCTAAAGCATCAAAATCAAATATTTTCTTAGAGATTTAATTATAAAGATCGCAAATGAATATAACTTCACGAACGTTATGTGCATAAAAGGGCTATGGTTCATTTATTTCGAATTTGAATCTTTAAAATGGCTAACTTTTATAAGAAAAGCTCTGAAACCATTCGAATGCTTCCCTAGCTAGCACCAACTATCGTTTCTGTAATAGCGGACATTGGAGAAAAAGAAATGCTCATTAGTTTACATACTTGTAAATCTTTTATCAGTTTTCTTAATTGTTTGTTGTAAGAGTATAAGCCGACTTGGCAAGATATCTTGGGGTAGAAGCTTTTAATTTTTTTTTTCCTTCCAGACATTTTATTTAGCGTTAACTTGAATAGGATTTTATTTGCAGCTTTATTTAGAATAACTTGAATATGACAATTCAGGTTTTTGTCACTCTTGAAATTTGTGTAACTGTAAAATTTTGATTACACAATTTGCGATTAAATGTGAATTTGGTTATATATTCGACGTCTCAAGTGCCAAATGTCGCCATAAAAATACCAAACTACTACTTTCATTGTCCACTTTTTGTGTCCATTGTACAGCCATTTTAAAAAAAAAGACTGCTGCTACTCGGTTTTCTTACAAGCTTTCACAAAGCAAGTCTCTAACAGCTTTAACAATGTATGCATTGCAAGGAGACGAGTACCTGCAGTCATTTTTTGTTGTTGTTGAATCGGCTGTAGACACATAAAGAAAGAAATTGTTGCGCAGTCAAGTCATCAAGATCACAGAAGACTTAGAAAACTTTGATTAAATAAGTAAAATGTATCTGTAGCATTTCATTTGTGAATACGATAAGAGTGACATCAATTCAGTGTCGAATTAAATTTGAAGTGTTCAAGAAAAAGCAATCAAATTGCTATTGAAAAAGTCATTTTATATTAAAAGAAGCCTTTCGCTTACGAATTCATATTATTTTCTTTCTATTAAAATAAATTTATAGCGTCTGGTGTTTAATTAAGCGCATCATAAAGCATTAGAGAGAAAAGAAAGAAAAGTTTTCAATGGAAAGTTCTAAAAGTGACAACTCAATCAAATATTATTTTTTCATGAAATAAACTTCTATGTTTCATGAGTAGCTAGTAGATTAAACTCATAAATCACTCCTAAATTAATTGGGTCGTAAATAAACCAAAGCGTCAAATAATTTTGACACTCTCAATATTTTTTCGTAGCAATGAAATAAGCAAAAGAGTGAAAAATGGTGTTAATAACTAGAATTTGTTGAGTGAAGTTAAATGGATGCAAATCGAAGTTTTTTTTTATTTAAAAGAACTTTTCAATACAATTTATTGAAAGCTGAAGAAATTTTTTAGCTAAGCCGGTTTGGTAGCGTTTTCTAACAAAATTTTTCCATTTAACCACCAAGTTTGATGCACTATTTTGACATAAATTTTCAAAAGAGCGTAAAAAATCAATCTGCGTATTAATACTTGCTGAAATTTTCATTTCTCAAAGGAGAAATCTTTTAAAAACCTTCGTTTTAAATCTGTTCGATCTTAAATACAGCTTTCAAAATATTTATTCATGGATTTCAAAGAAGCCATGGAAGAGTCACGAGACAAATTTGACTATCTAAAAGCATGTTAATGTGTGTGTGTATCATAAATTTTTCAGAATTTTTTTTTCAAAAAACGAATACGTCGATACGTCGATATTGAAAAAAGAAATAAAACACGGAGAGAGAGAGAGAGAGAGAGCGAATAAATGTGTTTGAAATGTAATTTGTAAAACCTTAACCAACTTGTCGGTGAAAACCGATATATTGTGTAACTAAGGAGCGTGAAGACGTTAAAAACGGTGAAATGGCGTTCAAATGTGTCACTATTAAAGGAAGCAAGAGTAAAGTACAAAAGGGTAACATGCGTAAAATCTGTTCACAAATGCATTAAAGAAAACAATTCTTTAGAAAATTTTTGCTTTCTTTTAACTCCGATCTAGACAAGTTAAAAACTAACAGAAAATTTCTTTTGATGAGTTAAAGTTCGCAACAAAGTTTTCGTTGCACTCACTTCTTTCACTTTTGTTCTTCCGTCTCTCTATAACCACCTCTCACCCATCACCTCTATAACCCATCACCAAATATTAACACAAACTAACACACCTCTCATTACTTCACTAACCTCTCATCTGTAGTCTATCACCGCATCCACATCATCTGTTGTTCATCTAGCCTCTCATCTCTAATCACTATCATATAATACTCAAATGTCTTCGGTATAAGCGCTAAAATATTTTAAAAAAGCTTGTCCTCTGTCGCTAATCATAATAAAGTTGTTATTTTTATTTTGTTCTAAAAGATTAATCTGTACGAATTGTCGACGCTTTCATTTATCTGATTACAATTTATCTCAAGTTTCAAGGTTTTTTTTTTTATTTGATCCACCTAAATCAGCGAATTTACCCTCATCTCTTCGGATTTATTTTCAAAAATTCTATGTTTTATTGATCGCTCTCTCTTACAGTTCGTCTCACATTCTCTCTCATACGTTTGACATTTCACACATCCATAGCCATATATACACACAAATACACACCGAAAATGTGAATTTCTTTTATTATTGAATTTTCAAACTCGTCAACCTTTCTTCATCATCATCAGATTTTCACTATAAACTGTATATTGGAATTTTTAAATTTATTGTCGCTTTCATTTTACGCCGAAAAGTTTTTTCCACAAAAATTTAAAACGAAACTCTTTCGAAACTTTACTCAAATTGAAGGTAAGTGTTTATTAAATTTTTCATTTTTTAATTTAAATTTTATTAGAAATTCACTTTGAAACTTCGCAAGCTTTTCTACCATAAATTTCATAATAATAAAAAAAAATATGGCAATCAAATAAAATTATTGAAGTATTATAAAGAATTAATGTAATATAAATTTTGGAACAAACAAACACCATTAGACTATCAACATTTATTTTATAAATTTAATATAAGTAATCCTTCTAGACAAATTTGAAATATAAAATTTCAAAAATATTTTTCTCTCATCTTTATTGTATTCTAAAAAAATATTTCAACAATAGACAAACAGCTATCGTCAAAATATGTCGAATCTTATCATGCTTTAAATATATATGGAAAAAAAGCTCCATCATCGACACTATGCAGCAAAATTTTCATGGTAGATGTGCACTTTGAGAACTACCTAGTTTTTTGAATAATTCATGAGTAATTTAAGTCAAAAATTATGCTTAATCATCTGAAAAGCTTTGACCACTTTATCATAGTTTTGTGTTGCATAAACACAGACAAATAGCAAAAATTTTGCAATAAAATCAAAATGAGAAAATACATACAGTCAGAGACAGATTGTTTTGCATCTGAACTTGCAATCGTCACTGATATCGCACATTTTAAATGCAAAATTCAGA
>NCKU01002359.1:0-19508 GCA_003675995.1 Dinothrombium tinctorium
ATAATGCGCGTTAATTAATGAATGTTGATTGGCGGTCTCGAGCCAATAATGCTCAATTTGGTTTTCCCTACTTTTCCCCCATTTGTTACGCCTATTTGCATATGCCTGGTTTATTCGAAATTAAGTAGTCAGCTTTAGATTTTAGTGTTTTATGCTTTTTAAACAATTTTATTTTTGAATGTTTTCACGTGAACAACTTTTTTCTTTGTCCACTCATTTTCAGATATTAATTTATTCAAAAATAATTTTATTCATTTCTCTAATAGAAACTTCAATCGAAGTTCACAATTTTCCCTATCCATTCAACATTTTATAAATGAATTTGAATTGAAGTAAATTAAATATGAAAATAAATAGTATGCGGGAATTTAAAAAATTAAATATAACTTATCGAAAACAGTTAGTCTTTACACATTCATTTAACCAGCTTTCGAAAACTATTAACCCGAAGGCGGCGCTTGCGTTGAGAGTTTCGAAAACTATTAACCAAGTTTCAAATACATTTAACTCAAACATTGTTTATGTAAATTCAACGTAATTTTTTAACATTCATTGTGAGCCATTCGTTTTTTTTAAATTCAATAATCACTTAAATTCATGTCAAACATTTTTCAATGAATCTATGGTTATGAATTAAGTGTTGAAAATTATAAACCTTTGTGTAATTAAAGCGATTACACAAATGCTAATACATACATCATACCTGATCATACAAATGAAAGCATAAAGAAAACCCTTCTTTTTAAGTGAACAGAATGTAATTTGAAATAAGAGGTAAATTTTAGTTACAAACTTAAGTGATTAACTTTATGCTTATTTTTTGCTTCTTATAAATTAAATTTCTCGAATCGAGAGTGAGTGTTTTCGTTCGTTTTACATTTGAGCAAACTACACTGACTTGTTTAAAAGTATCTTCTTCGATTGATGAGTAAATACTAAGAAGCATCATCTAAAATAAAATACGTTGAATGATATGCAATCCACATTTTTGATTTAAACGATAAACACAAGCTTATCAACACATTAAAATTAGAAGCAACGATAAGATGTGAATCCGCCATCAAATTCAACATTTCGCTGAGTATTCGATTTCAATGAGGAGCAATCGAGAAATAGACAATGTTAGAGCAATATCTTGCTCTCAAAATATAACTAAATTGAAAGGTCGAATCGTTAACAAATTTTCATTCACAAAACTAAATATACTAAATCATGAACAAAAAATACGAATAAATACACATAACAATTACTTTAGTTAATTCTGAAAACTGGGGCGTAAAATCAAAGCGGTCATAAATTTGTGATTTTCAACAAATAATTATATTCATTATTAAAAAATGTTCGATCAGAATTGAAGTGAACTCACAATTTTTGAAAAAACAAACGAATGGCTCACAATGAATGGGAAAAATTACGTTGAATTCACATAAACAATGTTTGGGTTAAATCTATTTGAAACTTGGTTAATAGTTTTCGAAACTCTCAACGCAAGCGTCGCCTTCGGGTTAATAGTTTTCGAAAGCTGGTTAAATGAATGTGTAAAAACTGTATATTTAATAAATATTTTCTTAAAATTAATTTTTTATTTTAATTCTTAAAATTGTACCCTTACTAATTGTCTGGTCAGGGAATGGTTAAATTTACAACAAAAATTTCAGGCACTTGAATGCGACAACATTAACTACTGTGGCTGAAAAGGACAACTTGAAACAATTGTCCGAAAATTATGTGATATTCATCGAAAACAATACGAGAACAATTTTAGCAAATAAAGAATTGTTCACAAAAATTCCACTCTGGTCGAGAAAATAATTAATTTCGACGTGAAAAATGAGCTTGATCTAAGCGATTTCAAAGCTTGGATTGAATGGAAGGAAGTCAATCAAGTTGATATTTCACGCTTATTGCAGAAACTTCGCCTGGATTCGATCTCAGAAAAGGACTTCGCTGAACATATTCGTCCAACGAAATTCATTACCGACGATCGGTATTTTGAAGCTCACCTCAATGCAAAGGAAAAAACAATAGACCTCTAACGCGTGTGCAAAAAATAAAATTAGCAGAACGACCGCGGCGGTCGCATCAAGCAGAAGATATGCTTCAAAGAAAAAAAGAGAATTTAAAATAGAACTCTTCCATAAATTCGGAAGGAGCATCATCGGGACGTGACATTAGGGGAGAGTGCGTCCCGAGTTTACGTTGAATCTTCCGCCATTTTCAATATGAAAACAGAGGACTTTCATAGTAAATTCGGGCTTTTCCGCCTCCAATAGGATGCTATACGTCACCATGACCCTCTTAACAAATTTCTACGAAGAAGAGAGGAATCGCCAGTGATACTAGAGAGCGAGGGGCTCTCCTATTGCGACCGTATGAACGTGATCATAGAAGGTCACGAACGTACGAACGCATTTAAGCCCCCGCTCTCCATGTTTTCCATAACACCCATAAATATAGCTAACTCAGCTAAAATTTGCGAACTCTCCCAAGAAAGGAAAATGAAAACGCAGTCGTCGACTGGGCGGCAACAGGGTATTT
Organism: Dinothrombium tinctorium; assembly: GCA_003675995.1. Classification (NCBI taxonomy): domain Eukaryota; kingdom Metazoa; phylum Arthropoda; class Arachnida; order Trombidiformes; family Trombidiidae; genus Dinothrombium; species Dinothrombium tinctorium. The sequence continues at coordinate 2,539 of NCKU01002359.1, forward strand.
AAGGAGCGCCGCGCGGAGAATAGTCGCCTTTTGTTAGGAAAGTACCTGTTTTTTTGAAATAATAACCTTTCTTTTAAAGAACGGTGTCGTCTTTTTTATTTTTCACTATTATTCAAATCCTGATAAACCATACTTTCATGCAACTCATTACGGGGTAATCAGTTTCGAGGCAAATTACACTATCATTACTAATTCAATTTTATTGTTCAAATTGCCAAATTTTCACTGACATACTGAGTATTATCTGTGTGTCATTAATATCAACTAAGTCAATCATCTAAAATTTAGGGACTCCCCGAACACTGAACATTTTTGTTATAACTTATAAGCATTCAAATAAACCATAAATACAATGTTAATAATTTACTGTTAACAAACTTCATTATTAGCTGTTTGCTTTTGGTTATTGAAATATACAAATATCATATAATGAAATACATTGAACATTTTCAATAAACAATAATCCATCAAAGTTGTTTACATGACAAAATATAATTAAACATCAAGTTTAACAGCCAAGAAAGTTTTTTTCTTTACGCATATAGGTAATATTTATATTTACCATTCGCAAATGTATGCGAAAATGATGATAAAACAAAGTTTTACGTTCTTTGCTTATTTTTTCATTTTAAAAACATAATCGAATTGTAAAACCTTTTTTCATCAAAAATTTGTTTCAACGGAAATTGGTGCACAAAAAAATATGCACAAACAAATTACACCATCGAAAACCAGAGGTTATGGCATTTATCTTTACATCAACGCGCATCAACTTTGTTTACCCAATTTGAACACTTTGAAAAAGTTTAGCGCGTCGGCCTAAGAATTTATTTGCTTTGACAAAGAAGCAACATCAGTCGGCAGTTACAAAGGAACTTTGTGATCTCTGCATAGTGAGATTAATCTTGTAAAACATGTAGATTTTATTTTCAAAGTCTTGATTCTGCATTTGAAAATCGGAGTTTTATTCAATTATTGGCATTATCCAAAGATGTCTCTAGAAGGTAAAATTTTACTATGTTTCTATGGATTTTACTTTTGAATTATTTGTAAATTAGAGAAATTTAGTTTAAAAAATTTAACGAAAACAAAATGTTTAAAATTGTTGAATGTTTAAAATTAAAGAAATCAAAAAGTAAAGATGCTGACCAACTTGATCGAATTTTCATTTGAGCGATTTCTCGTAGCACATGAATTATTTCAAAATTTAATTAAATAAAACTTTTGTTAACAGCTTGCAATCCCTAAAATTTTGATCTCGGTCCTCTCTATTCAATTTTATATTCCAAAAATTACAGAAGCGAGTAACCTAAAGCAGCTTGGCCACTAAAACCGAATTTGCTCACACACTTTGGACTTAAATTAGAATAAAATTATCATTAGACAGATATCACTGCGAAATTCGTTCGATTAAAATATCGCATGAAGAGATCGTATTTAACGCATTAGCATAATTTTTCTATTCATAAAAGTATATTCCAGCCATTCTCCGAGAAAAGCCAATGATCATTAAGAAGAATTTATTTTTTATTCACCAAATTCTGCGATACTTTGGAATAAGTTATTATAGATCACCAGAGAAAAACTGGTGCGCTAAAACAATTCACACCATCGTGACGGCACTTGCCGTAATAGTGATGATTGAGCTTCTTCTCGATATAAGCGGAGTGACAAAACAAACAAAATTTTCAATGAGATCAATCGATAATTCGTTAGAAACATTACGTTCGTTTACATTCATTTGTTGGATCTCATTGGGATTACTTACTTTAATCTACTTCAAAAGCAAAAGACATAAGCAATGTATCAAAGAGTTGAGCTCATTTTGGCAAAAGTTTCGCTCTTGCATCGACGACAAGCACTGGATTCGAAAAGAAGTGGAAATAAAGCGAACGCGTTTAACAGTATTCATCACATTTCTAGTGATCAAACTTTATGTCTCGATCGTGGTAAATGCGCTTTCTTCGCTGTTGGATAAACCAGAGAAAACTGATTACACTTTATTCTCTTTCAATCTCATTATCGTGCCGATTGTAGTTATAAATTCATCGCTTTTGGTTTACACTGCAACAAGTGAATTCTACATGACTTGTTGTTTCGTGCAAATCTCTTTCAATTGTTTAAACAGAAAGATCAAAAGAATATCGAAGGAAAATGGTTTGGTGACAAGCTCGAGTATAAGAGCAATTAGAAAATGGCACACCGATGTTGTCGAGATTGTGAACAAAATTAATGAATTTTGGAAATACTATTTATTCGCAATTTATCTAATCTTCGTACCGTTAACCGTTTCCCTCATCTATATTTTGGCTTCGGAAACATTAAGTTCTTTAAAAGAATTTTTCTCATTTTCATTTTTAACTACCGCGATTCCATTGCTCATTGTATTCTCGGTCAGCGCATCACAAACTCACAAGTTAGCGTTTTCAGCTTACAACGATTTATACGCAACAGCATTCGAAGTTTATTCGAAAAGCGTTCTCTTAGAGGTGAATTTAGACGAAACACTCGCTATGTTTAATCAGCAAAATTCATTTTTTTATTAGATTCAATTGTTTCTTCAGCGAATGACTTACAGCAATGTCGGTTTCACTTGCTGGGATTTACTCATCATAACACCGAACATATTACTCACTGTTACATCCGCCGTTGCCACTTATTTTCTCGCTGTCAAAAAATAAATTTTTTCTCTGGTTAGCTGCGAAATTAAAATTCAATTTTCACTTCATCGCTCTGCGTATTTATTTCACTTTCAGAGTACAAAATAAGCAAAAGATTTTACTTATTATTAAACTTTAATTTTAAAGCTTGCGAGATTTTATCGTCGAACTCTTTGAATTCTTTCGAGAAGAAGCGTTTTACCAACATTGTGAGATTCGAAACCGCATTCGAAACCGTGTGCGAAAGATTTTCGTCATTTTGCAACGCTTTAGCCACTGATGCGATTTGCGAAGAGTTCGCGCTCAGTAAGCCTTTGAATACATTGGTTGCTGCAGAGGCTAAAAATTGTTCAACCCCCTAAGACACATAGAACGTCGAAAATAAAATTTTAAATTTTACGATAAAACATTTACCTCATTAGAAGCAGCGTGTACACAGAGTGTAAAACAAATAGCGATCACAATAAACTCAATGGATTTGACTCTCATCATGTTCACTCTTCTTTCGCTCGAAACTGCGACTGAATCTAGAATCGATTTAATCAACAAATATAAATAATCGCTTTAGCCACGACACCCAACGTCTATTTGACGTGAAAGAGTCAAGTGGTGAAACACTTGTTTTTAAAATTCATTTTTCTCAACTCTCATTTTATTTTCTTTTTTTCTCTATTGAACCTAAAAATTGTGAATAAAAGGTTTGCGTTTGAAATTTTCAAATTTTTTTTCGTTACAATGAATTGTGGATGAAATTACGCACAAAATTTTCTGGAAGCGTCTAAAAATTTGAAAAACGACTGAAATTGAAAAAAAAAATTTATTTAAATTTTTTTTCAGTTTAAATCGAAAACGGAAATCTGCAAAATACGCGATAAAACGTAATACATACGAACACTCGATTGAAAATATTAAAAAATAATAAAAACGCTAAACATGTGTTTAGACCGAATCGCATTAATGTTGCTATGGCGTTTTAAAACTAGCAAACTTTTTCATGAATTTGCTTATTTCGTTGTGCAAGAAAATTAAAATCGTTTTATTTCGAAAAATATTTGAATACAAATAAACCGCGATCATAATCTTAATTCATTCAAATGATGTAAGTTAATGAAGCAATAGTAAGCATCAATTTTTCGGATGCAAGTTTTTCAATTAATTCAATTGTCACACGTGAAAACAATTTTCAATGTACTCGCACATGAAACTGGTCGTTTATGAAGCATGTAACAGATTCCATTCGGTCACATTCTCATAATTTGTCGCATATTTTTTTGTTAACAGCTAAATTAGTTTCATTTTATACTCGTTTTCGTACAAATTAATTTCTTACGAAGTGGGAAAAAGAATAAACATGAATATGGATGATTGAGGTGTTTAGTGTGATTTTTGTAAAGCTTAAAAAAACTTTTTTCTAACTTAAACAGCGCTTCGAAAGTTTGCCGTCAAACGAGAGCTTTGCTTGCGAAAGTGTCCGATAGAAGGCAATCGAGCAACTGTTACACGAGCGTTGTGCAGAAGATCGCTTTTTGAAAAAATTGTTTTTTCAAACGTAGAAAATTCACTCGCCAAATAAAACTAAAAAATTGCTTTTCACGCGTGTAACATTGAAAATCTGCCGTATTTACGCGACAAAAAGCAATTATTCGCGATAATCTACTTTCGTCATCTAACATTTGCGATTTCAAACTTCATTGAATAAAGAAGTTGAACGAGGCTAGAGGAAAAAGCTTATCGCGTTTTAGATGATCATTCCGCTCGCTGGAATCAGTTAAAACCGATTTACACAAAAAAAAAATTTTTCCCATGTTAACATATTAAAGGTTTATTATAAAGGCAGCAACGTTTTCAAATACGGGTTTGAATTGATTCGTTTTTAATGATTAGTTTTAAATCATTTTTAATCATTTTTAATTTATTTTTGACAAAGAGAAAAAAACTTTTTTTCTGAATTTTCAAGTTAATTTCAAGGCTTTTTTCATCGTAATCAGCGTATAGAAAAAAATGTTTTTGCGAAAACACTTTTCCCAGTTGTGTAACAGTGTTTATACTGATGGCGACTGGAAAACTTTAGTTTAATCGCGCGCACGATTAACACCAACACTCTGAATTGACGAAAGCAGTTTGTTAATTAAACGCAATTAATCGATACAAACGCTACTATTTGCGCTTTTGCGAGAGCGAATCGATCGCTTTTTTTGCGCTTAAACTCGGAAAATTACTCGAATTCAACTTGCTGCCGCGTTTTATCGAGTTGAAAACTTTTTCTTCTTCTTCTTCTTTTCCGCGCATTTAACTTATCGAATTGATTTCCTATAGACACGTGAATTTCGCTGTTTTTTTCTGAACCTGTATATTTCGAAATAAATTTGAAAGCAGTTTGAAAAGAGAGAAAGAGAAAGAAAAAAGTAAATCAATGTCGATTTGCGGTAAATTTTGCGGTGTGAGAAAAAACGGCGAATGCATCGTAGGAAATAAAAAATTAGTTTCGTGAAATCGAAGGAAGCGATGTTTTGCTGTTAAAATTAGTGTTTTCAGAAAAGCAAAAAAGTAAATGGTGGAAATAGTATTTGAAGCGCGCACACACACAGTTGACAGAAGTAATTAAATAAACGCCGATTTCCACGAAAATCTTCCCGAAAATTTTTCTTCTTCTTCTTCTTCTCCGTCGTCGTGCTGCTCTCGTCGTCGTCGTCGTCGGCGTGAGTTTCGCTCTTCGGTTTTTTTGCTAGAGCGAACCGCGATCTCTCACTGTTCGAAAGCGAAATGAAAACATTATTCAAACCGAGTGAATAATTATGTAACAAAGAGCGGCCATTCTTTGCCAACTTATTTTTCTTTATTTCCTCTCTTCTTTTTCGTTTGCTTTTTCATTTTCAAATGCGAGAGAATTTCTAAATTTGAAAGCAGACGAACGTTGCACGATTCGAGCGATTAAAGCTAGCAAAGCGCCTTATGTCTCGTGCACACAACGCTGTTTTATTATAAACGCATTTAATGTAAAAAAGTATTTTGCTTTATAGTACAATAAAATTAAACAAATTAATCAAAAATGAAAAATTAATATAAAAGCGTTTCGAAAAAATTTTAGTTTTTCATGTACAATTCGATGCGAAAAGACGGCCGTCGAGCGTTTGTGATACACGTGCGAAATGCCTTCGGATGTGTACACAATCGAACCACTGTTTTAGCATCGATCCGCGAAGAGATGCGTTGAAAGAAAAAATGCGATGAAATGAATGAATAGCGTTCGATAAGAGCGAAACACTTAATTTAACATTCTGGTGTCAAAATGTTTGCTAACTTATTTCAGTGATTTCTATACAATTAACAGCTTCCAATCAATTTGACGATCGAGTCGATGACAGTGCCGCGACAAGTGCACGTTTCAGATATCGACGCTACGCCAGACTTGCAGACACATGTCAAGCATTTGCAACATTCATCGCCACCGATACGCGAGCATCTCGCGCCTGATGTTTTGCACATGTCTCTGCGTAAAGAAAATGCTCTCAGATTCGGCTCTCATTTTTCTTATTCAACTTTTTTGCTTTTGAACGGGCGAAACGAAAGCAATTTAAAAAGCTTCAAGAAGAGAAATGATGAAAAATCTGCATTCAAAACTTACTCTGATCTTCTCACGCGAAGCTCGCCGCTCGGCAAACCTATAAGAAGAAGAAATGAGAAGAAAATTTTTCAAAAATTGCATGAGGGTAGAATCAACGTCGAATTTACGTTTTGTTTTGAATCATTAAGTTATCAAATTTTGCGTATAATTAGAGACTATAAAAAATAATTTATTGCAAATACATTTTAGAGTGCGAGCGTCTTTAAGCACTTCGATAATGACCACTTTATCAATTCGCGCTTATAATTATTGCGCGTGATCTTACATCTTTCTTCTCTCTCTCTCTTCTCCTCTATATCTTCTACAATAGTTGAAAATTTATTTCAAATTGAAAAGCGTACCTTCGCAAGCTGGATAGAGGCTGCAAATGATCGCACAACCTGCGAGAACAATACACAAAATTTTGCTCATTTTGATCATTTTTCGCAACGAAAGCATAGCAAACGCTTAAATCATCGGCGAAAAATTTCGTTTCGATTGTTTTCAACCCCAAAAATCAAAACAAATCAAAGCTCAAGTAAAATTTATTGAATTTCTTTCGCTCAAAAAATTAGATTTTCTTTGAAATCACAATCGTATAACAATAACAATAAAGTTGAAATCGATTTTTAAGAAGCACAAAATGATTGTTATGCGCTCGAATGTTTGCTTTTATACTTTTTCTTTAGTGAACCCAAATAATTAATCTTATCTTAAGTAACGAAAATAGTGACATAAGCCAAAAAAGAAATCGTCACCGATTAAGTGATCATACGATTGCATTCTTATGATCATCAATGTGATTTACGCTTAAATTGCAGCCGCGTTTTTTCATTCAATAAATTGTGCGAAAAGCATTCGCGTAATACTCTAATGAAAGTCAAAATTGATGTACAATTTGATGCGAATGATGTAATTTGATGACGGTAAATGAGAAGTTCGCGAGTGAAGTTCAATGCGAATATCACGAGTATCCCAAAGTATTTGCAATGAAAAAAATAAAAAAACTTTTTGTGTCAGCAAAGTTTACTGAAGATGTTTTTTTCACAGCAGAAGCAATTGACTGCACTTTGAACACAATCGTTAGAAGAAAGTAGATTAGCTGAAATGGCATCGAATAAACATAATTGAAGGCAGAAAAAAAGAAGCGTACACAGATTTAAACCTTGCTCCCTCATTTATTCCTACTTCGCAATTGATATCAGCAATCAATGCATCATTGTTAGCTGAATTCAATCTTGAGACAACGTGAGACAATCAAAGTACACACAAATCCATTGTGGAAAACTCCGCGCATTCAAGTTTGGTCAACAAATCTTATCATCTCGCAAGTGTAAATTTGCTCGCCAAGTTCCTGATTTCGTATATACGGAATTACAGCAAATAAATAAATAAAGCCGACAATTGGCGTTCCGCTGATCAGCTATTCAGCAGATGTGACTCGCAATCGCACGCTGGTAGCACACACACACACGCACACACCTTCGGTGCCTTCTTCTCTCGACTTATGTCCTATTTTTTGTTTGTGTGTGAAAATGTTCCACTTTTCAAAATGCAAACACAAAATTTATTGCATTTCGACGCCGTTACTTATTTGTATGAGAAGCCGATCGCGAACGTCGGCTTTCGGTTTTTTCGTCGCTCTTTCTCTCGGTTTCATCGCTTAACGCAATCTTTAATTTAGTAATAAAAACAGCAGACGAGAGAAGCGTTTTACCGTAACCAACATAATAACAATTACAATAACCTGTGCATTAAACTTTTCTACGCCTGTTCAAACTGTCGACGTTATTATCATTAGTGAATGAAAAAAAGCGAATGAAAACCTTTTTTCGAAATGCATGGCTTAATTTGCGATTTAAAAATCTGAAAAGCATTAAAAAAAATTTTTGGGAGTAAATTACCGGCAAGGGGTCAGTGTATTAAAAAAATCGTTTCCACTCTCTCGACTCTTCGATTATAAACGCCGCTGTTGTTGAACACCGCCGCTATTAAACAGCGTTTCGAGCGATTGAGGAAATAATAATCGAAAAATGTTCGCTCATTTCTCGCGATTTTTTTCCTGAAAAATGTGAATATCATTTTAAACTTTTTTCATTTTTGCGCCGATTGCGTCGAATAGAAAAGAAACGCACGTTTTATATATGCGAAGCAGCGAAAGCGCTTCGATAAAAAGTGTTTAGCGAATTTTTTTTTTCCTCTCTCTTTCTCTTAAATGTTACGCGTAAACTCGGAGTTAAGCTTCGCGCAAAAGTATTGTCTACTCTTCAATAAGATTTTTGCGCACAAAAAGCATTTCAAAACTTCGAGAAAGCAAAAAGAAAAATTTTTTTCTGAACAAAAGTTTTTTTTCACTTGTTAACAGCAAATTCAATGGAAAAGCGAAGCGCGAGTTTCGCGTGCTATTAAAAGTGTGTTCCTTCAACTTTTTTCCACATAAAATTGAATTCATTGCTATTCTCTAAAATAACCATTTTTGCTGCTTGCAACGAGATGTTTCTTTCGCATTTTTAACGGCTATTCAACACATAAAATCGTATTTTGAAGAAAACTTTTCTTTTTCGAGAATTTTATAAAAACTTTCCAACAGTAGAACACAACGCAATCATTCTCTGTCTACTTTTCTTACTGCATCGAAAAAGGAGTGAAAACACTCTTCATTCGTTAGAGTTCGACTCAATTCGACAATTTCCACTGAAAATTTAAATAATTTTTCGTCGAAAAAAAACAAGAGTAAATTTTTTTACATTGTGTGTAATGTAGCGTAGGTTTCGTAACATTGAAATTAAACGCATCAAAGCGCACAAAGCCTATTATGGTTCTACTCATTCATAAGTTTTTTCGCCTCTTCTCGCTTATTTAGGTTTTTATGAAACAACGCTTTCACTGTTTTGTTGTTTTTTCGCAAAAATTCATTGTAAAACTTAGACTCGCGAAAAAGTTTTCTCGTGTTTTGTTCACATTTCGCTGCGTTCAAATTTTTCGCTTCGTAAAAACGGAGCAAACGAAAAAGAAAAAAAATTTTTGCGTTTCTTCTGTTTTCAGTGAGACGCAATCAAACCGTTGGTAAACTTTGCGTAAAATTTTTTTTCGCTAAAATAATCAAAATGTGGCAATTTTTTGCGCTCTCTTTATATTATGAGTGGCTTGCTTTGTTCGCGAAATTAATGTTTCGCGCGAAGCGAACGAAAAAGCAAACAGCGTCTCTGCAAACGTAAAATTCGCAATGTGTGAATATTTTATCAGCGAACAAGCGAGAAAATGTACTCAATAAATAGAAAGTGAGAATTTCAAAGTTTAGTTGATTAATGCGCTAAAGCGTTTCACTCGTCATTCATTTCGCTCGGCGAAAAGAAATAGACGAAGATTAATGTTTTGTCGAACGGCGAAATCATCGACTTTTGCTTTTGCAGCAGCAAAATGTGCGCTTCGATAATAAGCCGAGCAAAAAAACTCGCAGCGCTCGGCGTTCAACTTCTTCTTTTTTCACAATTTTGCATTTCATTTTCGGCAGAAAAAGAGCAGAACGCCCACAAAATATGCAATAATCGATCAAACAAATGCTTCTTCGCCAGTGTCTGTTAAGTGAACGCTGGTAATTTGAAGCCGCACACACACTCTGTGCACACAGATCTCTCTTTGAAGAAGCTTTCGCGGCAGCAATCTCCCACCCGTTAAAGTACACTGTATGCGTTTTGCTTAGAAATTTTGCAGTGAAATGCGAAAAGCAAAAGGGAGCGAGCGAGTGAGCGAGCCGAGCGAAGCGAGAGAAAGCACGAATTCTTCGGTAAATAAATCACCAATTTTAAGCTTCATTTCTGTTTTGCTTTTTTGGGAAACTTTTTTTCTTCAGCGCAGAAAAGAATCTTTTTCATTGCGCCAAAAAAATGGACACAAAGACTCCCGTCGAGTGAAATACTTCGAAAACGCATCGCGCGAGAAAAGTGTGTCTACAAAATGCGTTTCGCGTGAAAAACACACTTGGTTCGCTCGCTTTTTTATATGAAAAGAGCGCAAACACATCTTTAAAGCGAAGTGAGCGAACCGCAGTCGCCTTTGCTTCTTACTGCCGCCTCGCGAAACAAGGCTCGCTATTTTCAATTGCGTGTGGGAATTGTGGGAAATTGCCAAAAAGGGTCACACATTCGAATTTCGTGCTTCTTCTGCTCGCCTTAGTACACAAAAACGCGTATTCAATTTCGATAAATGAAGCGCATTGTTTCGCTGAGAACGAGCAGAAGAAGCGTTTTCGAAGCCAGCGATTTGCACTATTTACCAGCTACCGATTGATGAGCACCAAGCTTTTCGCGATTGGGTGCACTGCGCGAAAAAGCATCGCGTCTAGTCGGCAAGAATGAAGATAATGAAGATATGACAGTGTTCTCCTTTATTAAATTTAAACAATAAACGTCGCTCACGATTTACGACAAACAATTAAACAGATTCCTGGATCTAAAATTGAAAAAAGCGAACCTACAAAACTGAATAAGTGAATCGTAATTGAAGAGCTCGTTTGACTTACTGCTTTTCGTAATAATCAACATCCGTATGCGATTGTCATCGATAAAGGAAATTGTTGAACTCGCTCGAAACGAATTGTGCCTTTTTTAAAAAGAAATAATGAATCGTTAGCGGCGAAAATGAGGATGGAATCGAGAGATGCGATGCTATTGTATTTCGCTCGCAGATCACAATTGAGCGTCGAGTTCAGCAAATTCAGTTTAAATGACAGAGACAGACACAATTGCAGCACAAGTGCACTTTGCGAGCGAAAGTAATTTTCGTCGCTGCGTTAAATCAGAAGTTGGGAGCGCACAATTTAGCGACAATTTATAACATCGTAAACTGCGAAACTTAATTTGAAACTCTACTGCATTACGCGTTTAAAGTTGATTATTTGTTGTGTGTCACTTTAAAATTCGGGCGCAAATTAAATTCATTTAAGAAGCGTTTTTTTCTCTCGAACGCTTTGATTTCGCAAAATGTTTAAGCTTGAAAAATGAGACGGCGTTCAGTTTTGAAATTGTAATACGCTATAATTATATTTCTTCTCAAAGCGCGCTGTAATTACAGCGAAACAGCGCATAATTTAGAAATGAAAGCTAAAAGATGCTGCTTAAAGAAGCGATCTCTCGTTTCTGAACAATGATCACTTTTGTAAACACTTTGCAATACGATTCGTGCGAAAATAAGCGAAGCCTCAGACTTTGGCTTTCTTTGAAGCGCAGTCGAGAGACGCTCTGCGAATTCAGAGTGAAGGCGAATCGCACAGAACAGAAGGCCGTTTTGTGGGTGTAAATGACGGCGAAAGAAGAAGAAGAAGAAGCATTGAACGACTCGCTTTCATCGATAGAAACTTTTTCAAATTATAGCTTTCATATATGTTTGCCGAAGCATTCCGAACGATGAGACAAGTGTGTCTAAGCGTCCAGCAGCGCACAAGTGCTGCTTTCAGGGAACGGCACGGACAGTGAGCGAGCAGCAGGCGCAACACACTCGCTGAAGTGCGAGCACAATTTTCGCGGTGACGGCAATTTTCGAGCGAGGTGAAAAGCGAAGAACGAGTGAAGAAAAAGTAACTTAAAATAGCCCGTATCGAGTTTAATTTCGCTTAAACGCAACATCGCATTACTTGTTTCCTGTTCAAAATTCGAGTTTCATGAATTGAAGCAACGCCGGAGTCAATTATTCTCGCTATTTAATGGCAATTAAACATCCAAATCACGTCACGAAATCGCATTGTCGACGCTCGCTGCTCTCAAAGGAGCAGGGCGAACGAGCTGCATCGGCTCGCTCTATACACTTTCGAGAACTACATGTGTTAGCTAATCGCGATCAAACGAAATGAGATTTCGAGTTTGCCGCGACGCGATTGTTCAGAAATTGAGTTGAACATGCGGAGCCGAGAGAAGCGAGCAGCAACAAGCAACCACGAGAATAAGTTTTATCACTTAATTAGAAAGTTTTCAGATGCTTTTGGGTACGCGCATTATTTTTGAACTTCCCTTTTCTAAAAATTGTTGCGAGCGCTGTGTGCTGCTCTTGTGTGCAATCAACAACATTTAATTGGCGTCATTAACTTAACTTTCAAACGCTTAATTACGCCGATGTTTTCAGCAATTTGACGTGATTGCACTCAAAACTCGCAGATTAATGCAATAGTACAAACAACAACAATGCGGCATTCGAAAGTAATGAGCGGATTGCGAATGCGAACCGAAAACAATGGTCGCCGCTCAGCTTTCTTTTTCTTCGCTGCTGACGACTGCGAACAATCGTATCCGAATCCATTCTTTCGCTCTTTCTTCTTATCCTTCTTTCTAACTAAACGGTGGCGAAAGCATTTAAAGTGCAGGCGAAAAACGTGTAATTCAAAAAGTAAATGATTTAGAGAAAATCGTTAATGAGAGGAGCTCGAGCCGAGTTTCGAGTTTTGATGCTTTGCACTTGTTGCTGCTTCAATTCGCGAGGCGAATGCTGCTCATCACTTTTTTCTGCACATTACTGTAATTCGAGACAATAAGAATGCGATTGCGATCGTGTTTTTGCACTTCACTCTCTCGTCTCTTCTTCTGATTTGAATAAGAGTAACGATCAGCTTTTTCAACCAAACGAGCGCTTCTCTCGTGTTTGTTTTGCTCAGCTATTCGAAAAATGAGCAAAATGTGAAGAGACATTACGAAACGGAAAGAAAAGAAATGCGAAATTGAGTATCACACGCAAAACAGTTATTTCATTAAGTATTTTAATGTGCGGAGAGAAAGAAAAACGCATCTTTTGTGCGCTTGAAACGAAACAAAAGCTTTCTCACACTCGTTGAAGAAGAAGAAGAAGAAGAAGAAGAAGAAGAAGAAGAAGCAGAACAAAAAATTTGCTTCGCTTTTCTGAATGTGACAAAACTTTTTCTTTTGTGCGAGTCGCCGTTGTTTTGAATTAGCCTCACTCGCGATATTCGCTCGCTTTGCTTGACAGCCGAGCGAGGAAACAAAACTTTTTTTCTTTTCGAGCAACTAACTATCACTAAGCGACATGTTTCATGTATTCGCGTGAGTTGCTGCTCACCAGCCAGCTTTAAATCATTAAACAATACAGTAATTAGTGTCAAACCGATTGGCACCGATTTTCGGTTTTTTAGTTTTTATGCAACAGAGAAAATTATCGTCGCAAACCAAAAATTTTTTTACACGCCACGAAAAAGTATTCGTTGCGTAAAATAAACGCATTTTCGGCATTTTCATACGATTTTTTCTCAATCACAAATTCGCTTAAAACACGAAATGCGCTTTCGAAGCGAGAAAAAAACTTTAAAAATTATTTCGATAATTTCAATTCGCGGTTTGCGCAAATTTTCATTTTTGTTTTCTAATTTCTACACTTTTCGCCGCTTACTGTAATTCATAAATCACACTGTAAATTTGATCAACCAATAATCAATTTGATTAATTTTCTCGACGATAACAATGGCGCGGCGTTAAATAGCAATTGCAGCAGAGTTTACACAGCTTTTAATTATTAGCAATTTAAAATTCACTTTTCGCTGAGCAACAAAAAATTTTTTTATTTTGTTAACTCAAAGAAAGAAAATATTGAAAACGATTAATAAAGCGTTCGCTGCGAGCAATGAAAATTTATATTTGCGCTTTGCGAAATAATAGTAAATAAGATACGAAACGCATGCATTACATGAAATGGGCGGTGAGCATCACGTGCAACACGAGTAGCACGTTTCGTTTGTCCGAATCGTGCCGTTTCGGACATTACGCATAAAAAATTGTCTGCAATACAAATAACACGCTCGCAAACAAACGAACGAAAAGCTTCGCGTTTTTTTTACGCGGCGAAGCAGTCACGCGAAAGTGAGATGCGGATTAGGATGGCGATTGGAGCGAAAAAGGGAGAGCCAGTTGCATCACTTAATACAATGTGGTTAGCATTGAATCGCGATTACATGCGATCAGCGAAATAAGGCGAGTGCGAAGGGTAACGCTGGTAGACGATCGCGAGCGGAGAGCGGCGCAAAGCGTGACAGTGGATCGCGAGACAATGAGTTGGTTGTGTGCAGGCAGCGAAAGAGTTAAGAAGCGTGTTGTGGAAGAATGCGAAACGATGCTTTCTAATTGAAAAGCGTTTGCAAACGTTCGCATCTCGAAGCGAGCGAAGAGCGAACGGAAAAGACGTGTACTTTGCGAGCGCAGTTAACATAATGGCAGTGTGTTATTTTGCGAAGGGGTGTAACTTTCCCACGACCAGGAGCTCTATAATCTTGAGATTGTAATCTCCTCTTACAAGGATGGCGATGCATTGCGAAAAGCAGCAGCGTTGTGCGCGCGAAGGGCTGTCGGGTACCGAGGGCCGGACCCCACTTATTTTCTTCTTCTCCTTCTTTCTGTAATAGTATTTTGCAGCTTTGCCTCGCGGTCGAATGCAATCGAGGCACGCGTCTTGACCACCCACTGTACAGTTCGCTGCATGGCAATCGCTTTTTGGGTTATCACTGCCTCGAGGCTCGCTTCAGACGTTCACACGCACAGCGCTCACAACTCTCGCATCCTCACACACGCACACACACCGTAATAACGCACTTCTTTTGCTTGAAGACGTGCCGAGCTGCTTTTCGCACACAGACCACTTATGTCGATTCGATCGCCTGAGAGGGCATTAATCCCGCTCACGCCGTTCACTGTTCCACTCGCCACTCGACTAATTATATGCTTCTTTATTTGTTGCAACTCGAGACTTGTCGAATTAATCAAACACTGTGCGCCAACTTTCTTCTCGTTTCTCACCGCTGCGGCAACGAACACGCAGCGATTTCTTATTTAATTGCTGCAGCAACAACACATCCTTTTCACTATTCGCAAGCAATCGCTGCTTTTCCCTTTTTATCGCAATGCGAAATTCGTGATCGCAGCGAAACTTTTTTCACTCGCTTCATCGGCGGACAGCACCTGTTCGCATTAGCGCGGCATCGCTATACTTGTTGCAGGCATCCATCGAAATCAAACGCTTCGCTCGATTCTTTTTGCCGATATCAGATGATCGCATCTTTCGCCGAGAATTTCGCTCGCAGTCAAATTGCATTGTTACCTTTTTAATGCACACACTGTATAAAGAGTGGAAGTGACGTTGACATGCATCGGTGGCAAGTGATTGCATTTGTCACGCTTCTTGCCCTATGTAAGAATAGATTCTCGCCGAGAATGGCGTACTTAATTGAGGAGAAAACGTCTTGTGATTGAAGCTAAGGTCGCTATTGTGATCATTACAATTCGGCTTCTTAGAGTGAGTGAAAATTGCATTTACGAGCATAACTCACTATCAATTCGTTCATTCATGGCGTTCACGACTATGGTTTCGCGAGCGCAAGCATCGCGGCCTATTTCGAGCGAATCGAAGTGCGTTATTTAAATGAAATTTTTATTTTATTCAATTCAATTCATAAAATAGAAGCTTTTTAAATATACAAAAATCACAATATTAAGGCACGCATTGAATGCTTGAATAGCTTTGTGGTCGCGGGGCGAAGTGAATGAGGCTGAGCGAAGAGTTATGCACAAAGAGTTTTTTGATTTGATTCGATTCTTTACCACGGCCTCCACACACCGTTTGAAGCGGGCGAATGACTGAGATTTTGTTTGCTATTATCGTTGTCCAAATTGTTCGACAGCCTCCTGTCGATCGCTTCCGCGGTCATGTCGACGTCGTGAGAATCACTACCAGCAGGACTCAGAGATCTAACGGAGTTTGAAGCCGGACTAATGGAGCCGGTGCACTGTACAGGTGAGTCCGCACCGTGACTCCACGGCTGGATCGAACCAAGGCGGTAGTGGATCGGAGAGCAACTGCCGCAATTCAAACTTGCTTGATTGTTCAGCGAGTTGTTATAGTTTATATTTATGCTCAAAGCTCGATTTGATGGGGTGGTCGGGGTGTTCGGCGTTTGAGGACTTTGAAGATTCTGAGGCATGTGATGAGGAGGAAAGGTAAATGTGAATAGAGTGGATGATGTAGATGACGGAGGCGTTGTCAATTTAGATTCGATAATTGTCTGATTGTTGTTTATGTCGTTCGGGCTTTTTTGCAACGATGGGTACGGAATTTGTACGCGGAGAGGGTTGTTTGTAGAACCTGGCGGTGGTACCATTCCAGGAAAGGCTATGATGTTCGCGGCGAACGGGCTGTTCACAGTGTGGAGTGCGTTATTTACACTTGTTTCACATAAAGATAAATGATTGATGAGTCTTTGCTTTAATCTATCGTCGACATCGTTTTGAGAACTCAAAAAGCGCTTCACTTCCAGAGCACATTCGCTGTATCCTGCTTTGAATTTGCTTCTCACATTCGGATCGCAGACGATGGCTTCAGTCGCCAGTCGCTTCTGCCAATCTTTGATGTGTCTAACGGTCATTTCGAGAATGTCGGCTTTCTCTAACTTTGAGTGACGAGACGGCTATAGAAGAAAGAATCGATTACTATACTGAAGCAAAAAGTTTGCGGCGATTAAAACTTACGTCTTTATTCGTGGCGTCGAGAATCAAAGACTTGAGGATATTGAGCGAGTTGTTGATTCTCGCTCGGCGCCGCTTTTCCATCAACGGTTTAGTCGCTTTCCGGTGTTCGGACGCAGACTTGTTCAATGGCTTTTTCGGGATCTCGATCGCCAACGGGTCGCACACGGCGGTCGCGGACATCTTCATTGCTTCCGA
>NCKU01002360.1:0-19505 GCA_003675995.1 Dinothrombium tinctorium
CTCGATATACTCATGAATGAGATATGTTCTGCGATTGTTGTACAAGTAAAGTGGCGAGTAAAAGTTTTGCCTCTTCGCTATGAAATTATTAAAATAAAATTGTTTACTTTTGCGCAAAAAAAACTAAAAATGTTCGCTTAACAGACTTAAATAAACACAAAATCACATATAAAAGGTAAACATTTTCATTTTACTTTTTTGTTCTTTCAACTACAATTAAATAACAAAAATCGCAATTAGCTTCGAGTGGATCAAAGCAAATATCGCTACAAAATGAGTGGACTCAGATGTCAAACGATCGAAGTCCACATCAAATGTTTAGGCAGTGGTTTAGAATTTACTTTACCTCTAGTGAGCCATTTTTCTACAAAATAAAATTTTCGGTTACCCATTCAAGCCGCAAAAATTTTCTACCCTTTCGTCGTATTTTGTCAACGTCTTGAATTTGAAACGTTTTTTAAGTTTGAAGTGGTTTCTCGCTTTGCGATAATGTCAGTCTGCCTACGTTTGATATGACTTTTCAAAATTTCGTGTTCTGCTTCCTTTTGACATCGCAAACGCAAACTAATTTATTTCAATTATTCAATTCAGCGCTGATTTTGCCAATTGCATTCAGTTAAAACTTTGAATGAAATGAAGTTCAAAATTATGAATAAATGCGATGTTATAATTGTAAGAAATAACTTTTTAAAATTTTTAAATTATTGAAAATTTAATTTATTTTGGGTTTGATATCGATTTTCATTTTTCAAATGCGCTCACTTTTTTGACAATGCGATAATTTAAGAGCGTAAAAAATTTTCTTTTTTGCGCACATTGCATATTTAATAAGAAACTTTGAGTTAATCTCTTTCTATAAAAGCTTTTCAATTTCATTTCAAAATGAAATCACATTGAATAATATGCGCTCTTATTTCATTAAATTTTAATATTTTACAAAATTTGATCCGCATAATTTGACAATACAAATAAGCATTTGGAATAATTTTTATTAGCTGAAGACGAGTGTTTAATCTCACGTTATCGTTGCATTCACTTTTTAAACAAAATTTAAGCACTTTTACAAGATTTATAATTGAAACATTCTTCAACTTCTTCATTAAGCATTCGTTTGAACCTTTTTCAAATGCTTTCAATTTCTCGAATTATTTTTCGAAATGAAAAAAAGTTTTTTAGATATGCCAAAATAAAAGCAAATTCTTGTCAATTGATTCAATTAAATTGACAAAATGATTATGGCTTTTTGAATCTAATTAAGGCTGCTGTTTAATTAACTATTCCATTGTGGAGTAGACAGTTTAAGAAAGTGCGAATGAATTTCAATTGTATTCGCGCACTATTTACAGCCATTGAGAGTGAAAATGAGATGCGATTCATTGCGATTTACGATTGTCAGTATCTCACATTAAAAAGAATAAAACTTCAGAGAAGAAGCTTTTATGCCACTAAAACACAAAACAATTTTATCTTGTGGCAATTAAGAAGATTTATCACTCGCAATCCGCTAAAAGAAAGAAGTGCAAAAGGAAATAAAAAACCGCAGTTTCGCTTATTGTTTTTTAATTCGTTTCATCGCGATTAAAAGTAATTAAATTAATGACTAGATGAGAATTTATTTAAGCTTAAAGTTTAGTAGTTCTTTCGAGAAATCCAAAGCCAATCATTCACTTAAATTAATTCTGTAATCCAAATCGTTTATCGTAATTTTTGTTAAAATCGATCGATTTCACGACGTCGAACTATCAAGAGAACGCAATTTAATATTTTACTTGATCTCTTTATGCGATCTGAATGCGAATTTTTATTTTTTAGATTCAAATTTTTGAAGAATTTAAAAAACTTTTGTTCGATAAAAGTTTTTTGTTCAAATTGAGTAAAGTTCGATGTTGGATACTATCGTTGAATTTCTTGATCGAATTTTGAAATCATTTGAACTTGAGAAAGCAGCAAACTTGCATTCGACATGTTCAAGCAAAAAAAGTTAAATTGAGCCCATCAAAATACATTTTAGTGAAAGATCAAAGCCACATCGGCGAAAAAGATTCAATTGAAATACAAATTCAACCATAGAATTCAAAGTAATGAAAAATCAAATTTTAGTAATTTGCTTAAGTGCAGAGGTAATGCGTTTATCCCTGAGGAAATGTAAATGATAAATGAACGTGATTTAAAAAATTTTTCAGAGCAGAGAGACTCTTTTTCAATTCAAATTCAAATCAAATTAAGTGACTTAAAAGCTTATTTCATCATGATGAAAATAAAAATTAAGCAAATGCAAATGCGAGCTTATTTTGTCGCAATCGAGTAACCATAGAAAAGAAAGATTCAAAAAACTTTTTTTTCTTTGTTATCTATCGTATGGATTCATGCATTTGAATCCAAAATAGAATTTCGGAGAAATTTGTAAGGTTGCATTAAAGTTTGTTTGAGTGCGAGACGTGATTTTCGATGCTTTTTTCGGTGTATTTTCTTACAATTCCTAAAGAATTCTACTTTTTTTTACATTTATTTTCGTGATCAAAGCTAAAGTCGAGCAGATTGCGAAATCGAAACTCAATAAAATGATTGAAAATTCTCAAAGAATTGCGAAAAAAAACTTTGAAAAAGTAATGCGCGAGATTCAATAAATTCTTGGTAAGCGAGAAATGAAGCGTTTTTCTTATTTCCGTAAACAAAGTGAATAAGAAACTATTTGATAGCAAACTTCTGTCGAAAACAACTTATGTTTTCATAGTTTTGGTTAAAATAAAGAATATTTTTGAATATTTTCGCTTAATGCGTGTTTAAAATATTCGAATTGACCACCGATCCTTGTTCGTAGCACAAAAACGAGAAACTTTTTCGCAAATCACGGTTAAAGATTAGCTTTTCAGCTAACATTTTCCTCATAAAATGTTATTAAATATTTTGTTTTTCGAAATTTTGTTCGTTTTTTTTTTCTACGATCACATAAGAAGATTAAATTGCATGAGAATGTATTGCAAAAAAATAAGATTGACTAGACTTTCAGTTAAAAATATTAAATTTTCATAAAGAATCGTTGCTTCGCTTTAATAATATAATAATTCAATAATAATTCAATAATAATTTATAATTCCAATTTTAAAAATCTTTTCATTTTTCAGCTTTGAAATGGTTAATATGCTTACCAGCTTCGACAGAAAGAAAATTTTCAAATTTAAATCAAATTATTTTGCATTTCATTCACATTTAATCGCTATCAAGAGAATGTTTGAGTTCGAATAAATTTAGAATTTTAGTTTGATTATCCAAATTGCTTCAAGTCGATTTGAATTTGAGTCACTACACGTCGCACATTGAAACATTGAAAAATTCTTTTTTATTTTATGCTCAAAAACTTTCAGAAGTCAAAAAATTTGCGCAAGAGATGATAATATTCTAAAGTGTTTACAAATTGACTCGTCGTTATTCTGTTTATGCTCATCATTTTGCGTAATTTTATACTTTTTTGTCTAGTAATTCAAAAGTTACATCGAAAAAACAAATGGTCAGTCTCGAAACACACGCCTCTTATACGTAATAAGCGCTGAATATAAAGTCTAGCCTGATTTTTATAAACGCACATAATTTAATCTTCATTTTAAACAAAAAATTCATTCGACAATGTTTTGATTTTATCGAAATTAGGTTACTTAACATGTAAAAAAACAAATTAAAAAGATGTCGAAAGTGTTCGCCTTTTTTTGCGCCGACATCGAATCACCCGCTGATCTAAGCTTTTTGTTACATTTTTTAATGTTTCACGTCTAATTTTTCTTATTTCAAAGTTGATTGCAGCTTTTAAATAAGAAATCTTCGTTAGTATTAAAAGAATAAAAGCGATTTTCCGAATTCCGACATTCTAAGATGAGACATACTTATGGTCGAGAAAATGCTTTCAAAATGCTCACCACTGTGAATTTTGTTATTAATACTTGTAAGCATGTTTCAATTTCAAATTTAAAAAATGAATTTAATATGATACAACGAAAGTAAAGAAAACAGTGAACGAGTTAGAGAACAAAATAAAGAAAATTTTTTGTTCAATACTCAATGTGAAATTTTATCCTCAAATCAATAAGCTCCAGTCAATTCTTATTTGCATTATATTTGCCCATTTTATAAAGATAAAATAAAATAAAAATTTGACGGGAGCTGAAAACATAATTCGTTTGAAGCATGAAAGTAAATTTAATATTTTTTAAAAGTACGACGACGACGAGTTAGTTTTACTGCGCTTTAACCTAAATTTAGTATTTTATATTGAAAAATTTTTGTTTGAAAAGAGGCAAAATTATTTTAAGAAAATGTTTGATCAAATTTTCTTCGTAAAATAAACGTTTACGCAAGTTTTTTCATGAAAATAATTTAAAAAAAAATTAATCCAATCACAAATTTTTTTTTCTTTATTTTTTTCATTTTTAGCGAACTTAAGCAAATAATTAAAATGCGACAAGATTGAATATGAGATGAAATTTAATTATTTCTGATCACCTAGTTTTAAAAATTATTTTTAACTCAAGTCCCCATGTAAGAATAGCAATGTGCTAAATGGGTTTTCTTGATTAAATAACGAAAATGATTATGATTATGATTATGATTATGATTATGATTATGATTATGATTATTGGTTTAAATTTTTTCATCCAATTTATAAATTTATCAAGACTTTTGTTGATAATAAACGTAAAATTGTATACTAAAAAGGAGAAATTTAATTTAAAAAAATGAAATGGCAATCAAAAATGAAATAAGAAACTAGCTAAAGAAAATGCTTAACATTTTAAATAAAAGGAGCAAACATAACGTTAACAGTGGGAATTATTTGAAAAAATTCAAGTGAAATTAATTAAGTTTGCAACTTCATTAAATTTAATTCAGCGAATTGAATTTTATCAGCTAAAAAATTGTTCAAATTCGAAAAATTTCCATTTTCAAGAGCGAAATAATGCCGCTGGTGATAAAAAAGAAGATAAAAACAAATCAAATTTACCTTTTCTAGCCAAAAAAGTGGAGTGATTTTAGAAATACATGTGAGAGAAGAAAGATGAGCGTCGTATTTCAAAAATTTTTTACACACTAATAAACGAGATTCAATTTTTTTAAAGTTACTCACACACACAGACACACTCGAAAAGCCTATAAAAATCGAAATAATCACCGAAAAATAAACGAGAAGTTGTCGTCAATTCGGTGCCACGCTTTTCGCAAAACAACATTCATCTTTCATTGCAAAAATCGATGTTTATTTGGAGAAAGTTGCTACTGAACCCTATCTTTACTTCCTAACTTCCTCTAAGTTGTTAGTGTACAAATCGATTTTATCGCTTTAAAATCGCTTTCGGATAATATAAAATGAGAATCTGAGTAAGGAAAACAAAACTCCAGCGTTTCTGCGAATGACAAAGGTAGTAAAGTGATACGCAGAGCTCTTAATTGAGAAAAATAATCGAGAAATAAGAAGCAAGAGAAACGAAAACACTGAAAGCTTTCACGAAAAAGTTACACTGAGCAATGAGTTCACTCGCCAGTGATTTATTGAATGCTTAATTTGATCAATGAAGGGACAAAACTTTTTTGCTGCTTTGTGCGCTCTCGTTTCTACGCTGAATTATAAAAAGTTAACAATTAATCACTTTTTTAGTACGACATGGAAAGAGAACGAAGTCATTTACTTTTTGTTTTGAATTTATTTAGTTTATCAATAGCGAATTTGCGAGTTTGTTGCAGTTGTTACTTAACGCGCTTTTACTCTAATTCAATTAAAATTAATGACGAAATGAAACGAAGCGGCGAAGAAATGAGCTAAAACACGTGAAAAACCAAATTTAATTGAGATAAAATGAGCTTTAAAACTGAAATTAGTGTTAGCGAAACATTTGAAATTACAAAATGAGCTAATAAATCAAACAAAAAAGCGCATAAAATGCAAATAAAAGTGCAAAAACCTGGAAAGTGAAAAATGCGCCTCGACGATAGAAAATTTGAACATAAGCGGCAGCGAAAATAAAGGTGAAACAACGTTGCTGCTGTGCGAAGAAAAAAGCTGCTTTTATAGCTTTGAAAAAGCGAGATAAACATTATTCGATCAAGGCGCTATTGTTACAAATATTGAGACGCGTCGTAATGGTTCGCAATAAATCACTTCGCCATTTTTTTCACAAGCCTAATGCCCCGAAACACATTTAAACATTGAGAGAGGCTGTGTTTTGATGGCTCACATTGTGATTTAATCGACTCAAGCAGTGAGTGCATCTTGTAGGATTATTCTTAGCTCACCATTATAAAATTCATCATCGTCATCGAATGGTGATGAGCTTTGATTAATGTGTGTCTCCTCGCTTATTGCCGACGTATTTATCACTGGAGATTCTTTCACAAATGGCGGTGCGCACGAACAGTTCGATCCATCACTTTCGACGCTTCCAGATGCTGTGGTGGCCGAGGCTTGCGATGAGCAACGAGGAAATGCAATTGAGTTATTAACCGAAGACCAATTGATAAGCGGACCTTCAGAAGGATTTGTTTTCTGCGATGTTAAATCCAGCGCCAACATCCAAGATCTATTCAAAGTGACAAAACTTATTTTTTCGAAACAAGATTTTGCTTTTTCTACGCGAACTAATTTATCATAATTTTTCTCATAAATAGGAAGCTGGCGAAGTAAAGTTTGGCTTCGCTTTTCTTCAAAATAGCACAGATTTTGGGCAAAACAAAGCAAAAATGAACTTCAATCGTGTTAACGAGATTATTTTATCATCGCACTTCTCTCGAAAAATGGCGAAATTCTTTAAATTGAATTTCTCATAACATTTGTTTCTCATTTTGGTTTTTCTTGCGTCGAATAAATAAATGAATGCGAATTGAGAAAGAAAGTGAAAGCACACTTTACGCTTGCAGAGAGATTTCATTGTTATGCTGTCTTGTTAGCTTCTTTCTCCATTGAAAAGCGAAGTTAAAATATTTCATTTTTATTTTCATTGCGTACACTGTTTCGCTTTAGCGAAACACAAAGAGCAGCTCTTAACAAAATATCGAATCAAATACCTCGCTGTGAGCTCGTCTTCGGCAGCCAACAAAAGAGGAGATCTGCCGTTGAATACGACCACTAACACGTTCGAAAAGCGATGAGATTCAGATGCGATTCCGATGTGAACTGTTTCGCGAAGGTACAAATTAAGAAGAGCCGAGTTCGTCTTCGCTTCTTGCAGCGAATTATACATCGCCAATTCGGCGCTATTATTTGTACTCGAATCTCGAAGAATAAAAAATCTTTTATGCCACGCCTGTAAAAAAAAGATAATAAAGCGTTTATTCTTATTTCTATTCACATTCACAAGTAGAATCTGGAAGAGCGAATGGATTAAAAAAAGAGATCATCGATCAAACGCTTCTTTATCAGTAAGTCAAAATTCAGCATTTAATAAGCGTTCGGTTAACGTCGAAGGGTTCTGTTCGCTTCTGTCATCGCGTAATTGATGGCTTAACATCTTTTGTTTAAGCCTTTCATAATTCATGTGGGAAATGTGCTTGTTGCTTTGCAGTTTATGAAACAAACTTCATTTGTTACCATTAGAGAATTTTTCTCAAGCTTTTGAAAAGCTAAACTAAAGAATAAAATTTAACAAGAAGACTTAGAAAAAACGCTTATGGAAGAATCATGTTGATTGCGCTTGAAATATTTTCTCGATTACTGAAAAATGGTTCGAGTTATAATCATTAATTGGCAAATTAAATGTTTTCTATTTAAAGTCTAACAAAACAATTTGATTTGAATCACTCACTTTAAAGAAAAAATTTTTTTCTCGCTTTAGAAAATTTTTGGCACAAAATTTTGCGTAATAGAGTTGCCTCAAGCAATGTCGCTTGATTTCTTACAATCTTATCGATTATTATGCATATCTCATATCAAAAATTGTTGTGTTATATTTGTTCATAGGTTTGTGTTTCTCATATGGCCATTATCAACGCTTGTTTTGCGGTTTCCAAGTTTTCTCATTGATTTTACTGATGTGGTTTTCGCGTTCGCAAAATGTGCGAATTGCAATTTTGCTTGCTTTGGTCAAGAATGAGCGTTTCATTATATTTGAATCTAACAAGCAAACGCAGGTATTTACCTATCAACATTTGTTAAGCGTAAAATACAGTTTCGGAAAAAATTTTAGCGAATTTTTTATTTAAAAAGTCAGCAATTCTCTTTGCATTTGCATTCAAATGTTTGCATCCGTTTTGAAATGTGATAGGATTACTACTTACTGATGACCATTCGAACAGCATGCGATCAATTTGCATAGCAGAACTCTATTTTACGAGACAATAAGCAATGATTCTGTCGAATTAAGAAATCGGTTCCCGCTCACTCCATGTGCCAGCACTCAAAGCTGGAATAATGTTGAATTCGCTATTTGTCACGTAGCTTTTGCTTTAGACATTTTTTAAAAAGCGATTTTATTTATTAAAAATTTTTGACATCATTCTGTTCGCACTAACACAAAAGCAGCTTAACTCATTTCTAATGAAATCATCGCATTAAAAAATTAAAATATTTTCAAACAAAATTTTATTAAAATTATTTTTCGATAAATTGTATTGCTTTTCGCTTTCATTAGTATATAGTGAAAGCTGTTTATTTAAACAACATAATTGTGCTGAATTCTACTTTTAAATGCGTTTAAATTTGGTCGCCAACTCTGATCAAAATTGACGCGTTTCGAAGTGATAAGATTTTCAATGATCGATAATCGATCCGGGACAAACATATTTTTCCGAAACTGTATCAATAAATAGAGAAAGTAAATTTTTGGCCAATTCAAACCACAAGTGACCGCAGGTGTTTGGCTTTCTTGCACTGCTTATGCATCGGAAAGCTGCATGAAAACTTGCGTTGCGAAAGCTGTGTACTGCAAGAAAGCCAAAGTAAGTTTATCTGCTTGTTGTTGCGGTTGAGTTTGCTGTACAAAATGGATATTTGCCATGATAAAGATCAATATTTTGTGTGACCTAAATGTTCAAAAATAATTTACTTATCTCGTTGATGCGACATTTTATTTTTATTTAAGTCATATGTTGCAATAACTAGAGAATAACTATTTTTGCTGCTGGCGACGTCGTATTGATATTATAACTTCGTTTATGTGTACTAAAGGAGGCAGAAAAAAGTTTTTTTTTACACTGCAAAGCGTACTTAAATGCGTACTGTAAAAATGTCCCGCAAAACTCCCGCGAAAGTTTTTCAAGTTGGTGAATATCCTGTCCAGTAATTTATATCGAGCTAAAATGGGAATACATGCAATGTACAGTAAGTTTAAATATTTAATAAAGTAATAGTGAACATTCATCGATTCATTTGTACAAAATCGATTCATAAAGAAAATGCTTTAGATAATATTTTATTTGCTCATGTAACGTTTTGTGAAGTGAATATGCATAGAGATGAAAACGAAATGAGAGTTGAATTCGATTGTTTCGAAATCTGAAGCACTTGGTTGCTAAATGAATCGCAGTATTTTAAAAGTATTTGATCGATTTAAAAAATTACTTCGAATTAAAGATAATAAAAACATTTTGTGATTACATCGAATGTTATAAAGTACGCTACACTATTAAAGTCAATGGATACGAAATTTTGAAATGAGCTAAAATAAATCTTATAATCTGCTAATAATGAGCAAATGTAAATCGTATCAATGAATTCGAAAGAAAATTCTCATTATTTTAATTATGCAAAAGTTAAGCAAGCTACGTTTACTATTTCACAATTAAAAGGAGAATCTTGTTTCGATGAAATTTTGAGTTGATTAGCTATTTAAAGAAAATCATTGAGAAATAATTGCGAAATGGCGAAAACAAAATAAAGTTTTAAAAATTTTGCAAAAGTGAATTTATAGCAAACAATTTTTTTAATTAAAATTTGCAGTGTGGTGCAATAAAGTTAGTTTTAGCTGATGCAAAATTATCTAAAAATATGAAAAAAACGATTTTCTTTTTTCATTTTAAGCCTACAATGTTGATGATTATAATGACTATGATGGAATATAAAAATAATGAATTCACTTCATTGAGAAATGTCGCAACTGTTTTTAATGCAAGCGCGAATTTTGATATTAATTATGAAGTTTTTTGCAAAGCATGAGATGTGCATTAAAAATTTTAGTTCTTTATGCTTAATAACTTAATTACAATGAGATTTTGCGAAACTGTTTGCTTCAAAGTGATTTTATTTTGTTTTTTTGCTTTGAACATGTTCGCGTTTTGATTCAACCTATATGAAGCTTAGCACAGATCAAATAGCAAATTTATAAAGAATGGCACTTTGAAAATAACGTTTGAGTGAGAAGAAGTAGCCATCTAATACGTTAATAACTTTCGTAAGATAATCTCAATTTATATTTTTGATTTTCTTTTCTGACTCTTTCTAACTTTCGCTATTCTTTTGACTGTTCGCGGTTAAATAAATGTCTCAACTACAGTTTCTATTGAATGCTGCTTTTTAATGATTGGTGCGCTTCTGAAGAAATAAAAAATTGATAAAAGATTTTTCTATATCACTTTTATCAAAAGTTTAACTTTTGCATTTGCATTTTACAGATGAATGAAGCAGAGTGAAAAATAATTGTGAGTCTGGCTTTGAGGTCTGGCGAATTTTATTCATTTTAACAGCCTTCAATTTTTATTTAAATAAGTCGATGCAAAGTCTTTCAATTTTTTTTTTAACAGCTCGCTTCACTCTTGAGCATTGATTTTTAAAAATTAATAATGAGTCTATTTGACAAGTTTAAATAAGCTCGGCTTACAAAAAATTTTCTTCAAAATATTTTTCATTAGAATTTTTTCATTAGTTACTTTGTCATTTTAGTTTAAAATTTTTCCCTCGATAGCCTATGTTAATCTCTTGTTCTTGACCATTATCGAGCGCTTTTTTTGTTTATTATGCTCAAAAGTTTTTTTCACGATTGAAACTGACCAAACTAAATTAAAAAAGTTTTACATTAAGAGGGGAAATTTTTTTTAATTTTTAAAAACAATCAACACCGCTTAAATCAAATTTTTATTTAAGAATTCAAAAGTTTTTTATGTGTTTGATGAAGATTAAAAATGTGCACGTCGAAGTGAGGTTAAAAAGTATTTTTGTTATATGAAAAACCTAGATTATCTGCAAAGAATTTTTCAACGTTCTAATCAATACACCAATGAAGAGTATTTAAAAAAAATTTTAGCCACTTCAACAATTGATTAGATTTCTTAAGAAAGGGTTTTTCCGACAATATAAATTTATATTGTAAGATACTTCCTTAATCGATACAATTGAATTTATCCCGAAAGAGACTTTCTAATAATACACTGAGGGACACAAAAATCTTCGCATTATTGTAAACATTCGATAGACTTAACATGCAACAATGGGAAGATTTTAAGTGTCCCTCATTGTATATGCATTGTTGGAAAGGTGCTTTCGGAATAAATTCATTCAATTGTTGATGTAGAGATGAGAGGTGAAGGTTCGTTTCTCAAAAATGTATTAAAACCTTTTTTATATCTAAAAGGTCCCGAACAGTGTTCGAATAAAACAGTTCATTTAATGACAGATTGCTCACTAGACCGCTTGAAAGAAATTTACGGAAAGTTAACTTGATATTCAAAAATTAATTATGAGTTAAATGATTCAGGTTCAGAGATTACACAGAAGCCTCGTTGCATTATTTCATTAAATTTATTTCTTGAACTTGGTGACCGTAAATTTAAAAAATTCTTTACGCATTCATCCAAAAGCTTTAAAAATTGAGGCAAACGATCATGACCAGTCAATTTACAAAAGCTTTCATGTTTATGTTAACTTTTTTCCTTTTTTCGACCGCATTTTTCTCTGTAAAGCGGTTTAACGTTACAAGTATCGGAATATCTAATCAATGAGCTTCTTAACTTATTCTAGCGCGCACCAGAGCAGAGACTCATTTGAAATTGAAATTCCATACTGAAGAGCACGATCTAAATTCTTCTGAGCAGAAAGGCGCAACTGCTAACTGTGTTTCCATTAAGAACTTAAACTTGCTTAATTTAACTTAATTGAAACGTAAAAATCATTTTTTATTTTCACTTTTAACGCGTTTTAATTTTGTCTCTAATACCAAGTGAAACTGACGCTGGCTACGCGATAAGATTTTTATACGATCGATTCGTGACTTAAAATTTTTTACGAGATTTTATTTTGGCTCTACGACAAAAATATTTGTTTTTAGTGTTTGCTTTCCACTACAACGATTAATTGAATTTAATTCTTCTCAATTTCTAATTGAATTTGCTAATTAACTCATCAGAATTTTTTTCAAGCAAGATGAAAAGTTAATGTTGATTGGAGAATTTCGTAATAAAAAATAAAAATAAAAAGTGATTTGAACATTTTTTTCTTCTCAAGTTAATTTAATTTCTTTCTAAGTGAGAACGAACGAGTTTTGCTTTTAGAAAATTTTGTTTGAATTTCATTTTTTTTTATATGTTACAGTAAATTCCTTTTCACGAATTTTATTTTCAACAAAATAAATATTTACGCTTAACTAATTCAAAAAACTTTTTCAATTGTATTAATGAAAAAAGTTTTCATGGTAATTTCGCAAAGATCTCAAACAAATTTCAGAGGAATTCTTATAAGTAAGCGCAAGATTGAAACTCTTTGCGATTTAAAATAGTTTTTGACACCTCTAAATTTGATTAGGCGTAGAGAAAACTTATCAGTAGTTGAAACAGTTAAGAGTGAAATTTCATCTCACAAAATTGCGTTCTTTGCAAATGTTTGCGCCTTTTACTTCTATTGACAAAGAAGTATTTCGGTCACTGTAATAAAAATGATCGCGTGACTTTAGCTTCGGTTTACGGCAGTTTGAACCGATGACGTTGTAAGGAAGTCGGAATCTTGAACAAAAGAAAAGAGCGAAATATTCCGCCAAAACAATGTTTGTTTTCGAATGAATGCATTTTCGAGCGAGCATTCAATTGAATCGAGTACTTAGTGTAAACAATTTGCGCGTTGATAATAGTTGCTTTCGCTGACAACACTTTCGCTATTGTCAGAAAAGCCAATTGTCCACCGAAAATGCTTATTCAAAAAGAGCGCAACCATTTGCTATTCTAGCAAAGTTTTTGCTTACCTTTATTTTATTCCATCGATTGCCCGGCGGCCGTTTAACGTACAAATAGCCTTGCTTAACGATATCCGAAGAGCCGAATGAGTAAGTCGATATTTTGCGTGAAGCCATCCGCAGCGTTTGCTCACTGGTGGATTAGCTTTCAAAAAAGCGGTGAAATTATTTCACGAGCTCGCTGACAATTGTGTACAACATGAGTATGAACTATACGCTCGTCATCGA
This sequence comes from Dinothrombium tinctorium, assembly GCA_003675995.1. Classification (NCBI taxonomy): domain Eukaryota; kingdom Metazoa; phylum Arthropoda; class Arachnida; order Trombidiformes; family Trombidiidae; genus Dinothrombium; species Dinothrombium tinctorium. The sequence goes on from NCKU01002360.1 coordinate 13,362, forward strand.
AGCAAACTGCTGTATCGGATTCTGGAATGATGCGAGATAGCATCATCCGAAAGTAACCTCCTTCCAATCGATGCGATGTTTTGAAAGCTGCCACTCACTTCTCATCGTTTGCTTCGACGCCAATCATTTTAATTTTTTACCTCTTCTCGATCACGCTAGTGATAAAATCAAATTATAATTTTATAAAAAATATTTTGCAACTCAAACATATCATACGTTTCTTAAAATTATGCAATTGCTTTGAATCTTAATACCTGCTGAAAATTACGCATATAAACAAATCAAATATTTCAAAATCCTCGTTACCTTTATTCAAAAACAGCACAAAGAATTTTGTGATCCATTTCACACTTTTATCACTTGGTTTTTGTTGTATTTTGTATTTTGCCGTCAATTGGTAAACTGTGAACAATGCCTCGTAAGTGTGTTTTGCCATTTTAAGAGGTGAAATATTTTTCAAGTGCTAATTTCAATCAATAAAATCAGCGAAAATGGGCAAAATAAGTGACGAAACAGTTTTCATTTTAGTTTTATATTAAATTACTTTACTATAACATAACAAACAAATTTAATTATTGGTGAAGAAGCCAAATATGGTCAAATGTGCTTAGTGAAATATGGTAAAAGATTTGATTTAACTTTCAAAACGCAAAAAATATTTCAAATTTTTATGGTACGCATGTTATTTCAAATGCTGTTCTCAATCTTGACTTACCTCTTTAATTAGATTAAGCAGCATTCGAATCGAAAGTAAAGAGCAACTTCTAACATACCACACGTTTTTGTATATTTTCACTCTGCTCAATCTAAAAACTCAATTTTCAGAAAAGTTTTATACATTTTCACGACTAAAATTGTATACATTTGGCTCTTATCGAAAGTATTTATTAAATATTTGATGGTACGAGAGTATATAAAATGAATCGATTTTAAAATCTCGTCTTAAAAGATGAAAAGCAAAAAGATCATTTTGAGAGTCGGGAAAATTTAATTTATGATGCAGAGTTTTAAAAAATTTTGTTTTTCAAACTTATTCATTGAGATTAAGGAGAATTTTTAATTTTTTTTTCACTGAAATTTTTTTTTTTTACAATGCATCATAAATTTTTCTTACAAAACTTCTTCTAGCTTATGAAAAACGCATTTCTCTTGATACTCCATTTTACAGGATTAAAGTTTCATTTTAGCATGTTAAACAACAAAAGAATTTATGTTCACTTTTTTCAAGTTGACTTATTGTTCCAATTTTTTATTCAAGTACATCGCCATGCAAATTTATTTTGATTCGCAGTGTAGCAAGTTAAGCGAAAGAACCTTAAACGCGAAAGCACTATTCTGACAAAAAAATATTTCATTTGAGCGCAATGCTTAATGAAGTAGAGTTTAAAAAAATTTCGCATTAAAAGTTTAATTCGTTGCGTTACACTGTTTTTGAATTATTGTTTTATCGGTGAAAAGCTCAATTTCACAATTTTTTAAAATTTTCATCCAACTTTTTGAAGCCATTCACATCTTTGAAAGTTCGAGAAAGAAGAAGTTTTCATTCATTTTTCTTACTTTGTTTGTTCGAAATTTAATATTACAAAACTTTCGTTCGCTTTTCTTGAAAGAATGAATGAAAAATATGAATATGAATAATAGAAAGATGAATGAATAAGAAATAAACTAAAATTAATTTTTTATTTTTTTAAAATGTCATCAAAATTTTATAAAGGCACTTGAGTTTGAACATTTTAGCGTTTAAATTTAAAATGCGAATGAACTTTTCAAAAATTTAATTAAATTTGCATTTATCCATGAAATGTGAGAATTTAATTAAAATGGAAACAATTTTTGATTTCAATTTGAAATAAATAATCACAACGAATCACAAAAAATGATCAAATGGAATCAGCTTGTCAAGTTTCGCATTGTTTTCAATTGGAAATGATGATATTCCTATGAAGAGCAATGTCGGCTTACGCTCGACTTTTATTTTAAATAATGTAGCTTATATTCTTCTTTTTATTCAAGCAGAAAGTCTCAAAATGTTTATCCTCAATGAGGTGAAAAAACTTCGCAAATAATCTTCTTTGCTTTTTTGCCTTTCATTTATCACAAATTTAATTAGAAAACTGTTTTCCTCTTTTAACATTTGTTTACATTTTGTCCCAATTTTGTATTGCTTTTTTAATCTCCAATTACCGAGATCAAATCATCTTTGTTTTAAGCGCTTTATTCTTTCGCTTCGAATGAAAATTAATAAAAGAGAAAATGAAGAGAAAATCGATATTCTCTTCAGAACGCATTTCGAGCAGAAAGCGTCAATTATAAAGTTTTCGGAAGGGTAGAAAAGCATGTAAATGACTGCAATAAATTTTGTTTGTTTATTTTTTTGGCAAACTTTAGTTTGAAGATGTGTTCACTTTCTTTCTTCGAATAGTAAAATAAATAATTGAAATAATCATAATAAGTTTGCGTATTAAACTTTATCATTTTACGGAAGCTTTTTTGAAAAATTTTCGAAAATATTTTAAAAAATTTTTAATTATTTAAAATACTCAAATTAGAACAAATGAATCCAACAAACTTTATTTTTAACAACTCAAACACTTGTTATAAATATTGAAAAGTGAAATTAAAAGTTAATAAAAGCATATACTTACCATGAAAAACGAGCCACATGAGATCTGGACGAACGTACGAGAAAAGCGTTTGTATTTCATTTTGCATTTTTTTTAAAGCTAAACACAATATGTAAACACTTTCTTCATTCGACTACAAAATTTGAACATTTGCTTGGCAGCAACTTTAGATTACCAAAGAAAAGTTGATAAAAACGAATATTTTTGTGAAATGAAAGTCTATCGCAGGCAAAAACTTTAGGAGAATATTAGTTAATCACTAGTCATTAAGTTTTTGTTAGATTTTAATTTAAAAACAGACCATAATTACAGTCTAATTAAAAATATTGTGCTTATGAAATTTATTTTTAATGAAATATACGCAAGAGTTTCTTTCTCTTTAATATTCATTGGTGTGATCACTTTCACTTACGAAGACTCTGAAAAACTTCAATTTCATTTTTAATTAAATTAAAATAATTGTTTTGTTATCTGATAAATTCATCTTTTCTACTTTGAATTTTTACGTAAAAAAATTAATTCAAAAAAATTTTTGCGCTTGCATAATTTGAATAACAAGCGCTTGAGGTAAATGCGCTTGAAGCTCTGCTCTACGCAAGCAGACTAGTCGTAACTTGTTCAAATTTTCAATTAAAATTTCTTGTTATCTTTTCACTATTTTAAAAATTTAAAATCATAGCTCAATAGTATACACATGTTGAAATTGAGATGTTGTATTGTTCGCTTCTATTTACACTTTTTCTCCAGTTAAATGAATAAAATAAATTGCACTAGGCGTGAATCGTTTATAAAAGAATGAATTTGAGCGAAATTCTTCGAATAAACTCATTCTGAGCAACAATAGACACATTTACAGACAATTTAATCCTTTTTTTAAATTTTTTTGTTTCATTATTCAGCTTAAGATGCAAGCAAAATTCGAAACTGAATTTGGCATCACTCCTACAATGAAAACTCTTATCTAAATTGAAACCAACGTATGCCACTTGTCACGACAATTTTAAGCTGCTCACATGAATCAAAGAAGGAAGTGCGACTCGATGGGTGTATTTGGCGAGAATGAAATTCATAAAAGAAATACTCAACACGATATTTTTGAAACTTTATTGAGTAAAATGAACAAAAATGATTTATTAAAACACTTCTCGAAAAGAATCGCAAACAATTCTTAATCGATGCATTCAAAACGAAATTAAAATGAAATGCGATTGCGTGCGTTTGAGTTGCAAATAAATCGTTCGAATAGATTTTTATGTACAAAAGTGAAAAAAGGTGATTTCAAGCATTAATTCAAATGCAATCAAATTGTCAAAAAATTTTTTCCAAAAAAGTTCACAACTATTACGATTGAAGTTTGGATTTTGTCGACACCAAAATCGGTTCCAAAAACAGCGCTTTTCCTTTCATTTTGCTTATTTGGACAATGAAAACGTATTTCGTGGCCGCTTTCAAATTCTTCACTTTTTGCATGATTATATTATTAAAGCGTCTTTTCGAGTATTTATGATAACGCCTACACAATACTTTCTTGAATCCACTCTGGTTGCCGCTTCTCGAATCGATACTCGCGCTCGTTTGGCACGAGTTTTGCATGGTGAGAAAAGAGTCGAGAACTGCCTCGATATCGGTACCAGGGGCAATCTCTTTCTCCAGTATACAGTATCGCACTTTCTCGTCTTCGGACGCTGTCCACGCTAAGTGCATCGTGTCGTGCGTTGTAAGCGTGTCGAACACTTTGAGACTGCGATCGATCGGCATTCGCGGAAACGGATATTTGGTGTACTTCTTATTGATCAAAATGTTTACGATTCGTTCGCTTTCGAATTCTGAGTGCAATTGCAATTGTAGCTTTCGCGCGAAATTTTTATTCTCGCTTCTCGAGTCGTTCACCAAAATTTGAATCGTCTTAAAATCGAACACCTCCTCGACAAAATAATCTTCTTTTACACTCAAACGCCAGCTCAACTTGAAAGAGCCGAGACCAGAGCACGATTGAACAAATATCCACAGACTGTGATCGTTTCCAACCGCTTTCGCGTCGAAATTGTATTTAAGCGCTCGAGTGAAATTGTTTTCGCGTGTCAAGTGTATTTTCGTCCACGAATTGTCTTTGATTTTAATCTGAGATGAATTGACGCGAGCCGCAGTTGAGACCGAAATTCCTTTGTAAACAGTAGTTGCGTTGCTTATTCTGTTGATTGCGATCACGTCGACGAAGTAAAGTGTACTCGAATTTAGATTTTTGACGGAATGCCAAGTGTTGTTGCGCGAGCGTTGAACCCAAAACTCGAATTTTAGTCTGCTTTGCGCCAACTTTCGAGATTCTGCCAAAAGTCTCTTCACCGTGGTTCCCCACCAGTGATTAAACGAAGTCGACGTCATTCCCAACGGATCATTTACTCGGTGATCATTCGCATCGCCAAACTTCAGGTCTCGTTCTAAGATTTCGCAGTACGAAACGATATTACGTTGTTTACTGACAATAACGATGTAATCGATTGGTATGATTGCCTCGCTCGGGCTCGCATTCCACTTAATCTCAATTTCGTTGGTCGCGCTTTTTGTAACGAGAATATCTGATGCGGCCGGAAGCAAGGGATAGGGATAGAACTCGGAGAAGAAGACGTTCACGATCGCATCGCTGCCTTTCGAGCTGATTTCAAGCACGTAAATCCCCGGAAAAGATCTCAATTCGTCCGAATATATTCGTCGCTCGCTTCCACTATATTTTGTCAGAAAAATTGCTCTTAAGCCGTTCTTAAGACCTTTGTGTCTGCGGCGACGTTTTCGTTCTTTTCTGCTTTTTCTCATTTCTGAAACAAAAAAGAAGAAAAGAAAATTTTATTGCGCTTCGATTCGTAATCATAATGAGATGAGACACTTTTTTATCTTTCATCAAGATTTTGTTTTCAGTCTGCGTTTTCATTTGCTCTGTGCAAACATAAAATAACTTCTTAAGTACTTTTCGAGAGAAGAGTATCAAAAAAAAAATTTTGATGAAAATTAATTTCTTGCTCACAATGGTCTTCAATAGCAAATTAATTTGAATTTTTATCTTTTCTTATGAAAAAATTTCACTTTTTCATCATTCATCAATTACATAAACCAATTTTCTCTCTTCCTCTGTAAATGATGCCTTTGTGAATTAATAAACTCTTAAGCAATTTGTTTTATCTGCCTCCATAAAAAAGAAGTTTTATTTATACAAGGTGGACAGAAAATTTCCATGCATGCAACATTCTCTTCCGCTTGGATTATATCGAATCAATTATTAATGAAATTAATACGATTTACGCTATTCTTTCCTACGACTGTACAAATATTTCATTTACAATCGATAAAAGTTTCAATTTCTTTCCTACTATAGACACTGAGACGTTGAAATTTTCGCAGTGAATTATTTCGTTATTTAACTTTTTATTCCAAAGTGATAGCACTGGCTCCACGAAAAAAAGCAAATTCAAACGATAAACTTGCGAACCTTTCCCATGAGAATTTATCCATGAGATCAATGTGTGTT
>NCKU01002361.1:0-19503 GCA_003675995.1 Dinothrombium tinctorium
TATACACTAATGAAGTTCTATTTGCATACCAAGTTTCATTGAAATCGGGAACGGGCACAAAAAATAGATTCCTAGTAAGTTTAATTTAAATCTGGCTACAAAAATACTTTCGTTGTGAACTGCATTTCTTCTGAATATTTCCTGAACTTTTCTTACAAAAGTTAAGCTTAAAAAACATTCGAATGAGAAATGAAAGGATTCGTAATGGTTCTCAAATAATATGACCTGCGTGGCAAAATTTTATTCACTTTTAAAATTTATAATTGAATCCTTGGAGAAAATTTTCTGTTTCGAGAATGAATTTCCAGAGTGTTTGCTTTGCAATATAAAATTTTTATTACAGTCACATTATTTGATTGCTAATTACCATTTTGAATATTCTTTCTATTTTAGAGATCATAATATGAATTCAAAAATAAATGTTTTATTAACACTAAAAATGAAGTTTGACTAAAACTGGATTGTTTTTGGACAGATAATGAATTACCCGTAATTGTGTAGCTATCAAAATCAAAAGATCAGATGCGAAATGTGATCATTAATTATTTTTCGAATTAAAACGAAACTTCTTTATTTGTCCTTCCCTTTTCTATTTCCTTTTATATTAAATTACTTTCAATCGGAAACAATCTTGTATCACTGTAAGAAAGGCGTTTTAAAAAACAGATTGTAAATAATGACCCGAGAAATCTAAGTCCGCTATATTTCATAGATGGATAGTGGGAATTTTTGCCCAACATTAAATTACACATAAAAGCGGTAGAATTATTTAGCTGTTACTTCAACTTCTCATTGTGACGAGAAATAGAGCCATCATTAGATGTGAAATTTATGAAGTGAAAGGGTAAACTCATCTAAACTTTTAACTTTCTTGTAAATGTGAAAGCAAACATTGGATGATATATAATTTTCTTTTAAATCTATTTAATGTATTATTTTATCTTGCAGATAAAAAAGAATCTAAAATTTTGATTTTGAAAATTTTGATAAAGGGTTTAAAAATAAAACGGTCACAAAATTTTGATTTACCTGTTACTTCTTGAAAAAACGAATTTGGACAATTTTCTATTACGTAACTTGACTGTGCTTCATTTAAAAGAATTTTCAAAATAAAAACGAGAATAAAAACTTATAAAGTTTCGAATCCTTTATTTAAAAACTGTAGAAAAAATTGTTTCATATGTGCTACTCCCTCGCCTTAACCAACATGTCGGAATGTTTAGAATTTTAAATTGTGTCGGACAAACTCGAAATAAACTCATATGGCGATAAAAACTTTGTTTTGAGTTTGATGAAGATAAAAATACAGTTTCGGAAAAAATGTTTGTCCCAGCGATAATTGATGGAGAGATGCTAGCTAAGGGTACATCTTTCAAGTTAAAATAAAACTTTATTTTCCAATGAAACGCCATTAATAGCGATAAATACCACCGAATCAATTAATATCCGATCCTATCTTTGATGGTATCAAAAACAGTGAGTTTAAATTAAAACACTTGAAGATTGCAGAGAACTTTGGTTTAACTTTGGTTTGGAAACGATGATGGTGGAAATATTTTTGTTATAAAGCGCAACAAATCACACTGAAATTATCTCTCTTTCAACATTTTGCAAACGTTAACTGCACATTTGTTGAGTTAATTATAAAAAGTAGTGAAATGAAATAAAGTATTACAAAAAAGAGAGTAAATTGTGAATTTTCTGTTAACAAAATTAGCATTTCGCTATGCATTCACATTCAACTATTTGCAACCTCTTCGATATGTGATTTGATAAAACGCCGCAAACTGTGTTCTTCAACCTACCGGTGACCTACGAACAGCGTGCAACCAGTATGCATAGTAGATCTATTTTACAAGACAATAATGAAGTATCTTAATTAAGAATTCAGTTCCGTCTCACTCCATGTCCCAGCACTCAAAGCTAGAATAACGTTGAAGTCGCTATTTTTCGCTTTCGAAATTTTTAAAAAATTATTTTATCATTACACACTTCTCTCTAACATCTTTCTGTTCTTTGTTGTTTGTTATTTCCAGGTCACCTCTATGCGACAATATGTTTTTTATAAATGTAAAATTCGTTTTCATTTGATTTTTTAAATTTAAAAACGTTTATTTATTTCGAGTTAAACTGAATTGCCTGTTTTGTAACATTTTCGATTTTTGTCACAGGTGGTTAATTTCAGTTTAAGCGATGCTGGTTAAAGCCAAGAAATAAAAGTAACGCGGTGAGCGATGGTTGCTGTAAAAATCACACAATGTTGGCACTATATCAGAAATGAAAGAGATAAAAACAATAGACAAAAAACAGTATTTAGGTACGTTTAAAAAATCAAAATTTCGATATGAGCAATTGATACCACTTATTTAAATATTCAATCATAAAATATCTACTTGAAAGATATATTTGAGATTCTATAAATTGATCAAACGAAAATAACAAAGATCAAACTTAAGAGTGACAAATCCGTCATAAGCATAAATGATTTCGAATGTACAGTCAGAGACAGATTGTTTTGCATCTAAACTTGCAATCGACATTGATATCGCACATTTTAAATGTAAAATACAGATTAAAGTTAAGGGAAAATATTCAAAATTATTTTATTTATTTTTGCAGCTGAATTTTCTGTTCATATTTAATATGGTACAGGACCGCCGCGAGATTCAATAAGCATTTGACACTTTGTAGACATTGAACTTGCCAAAATCACGGGCTATCTCAATCGGTTCCATTCCCATGTGAAAAAGCAGAACAAATTTAAGCCTTGTCTTTACCTCTGTAATAGGCATTTCCAACATGCTTTCTTCGAAAGAAATGAATAGTTAAATTTCTATCTTTTCCCTTAACTTTAATCTGTATTTTGCATTTAAAATGCGTGATATCAGTGTCGATTGCAAGTTTAGATGCAAAACAATCTGTCTCTGACTGTAGCTATAAATGATGAATGTGAAAAAATTTTTAGTTAATTATTTCTGAAAACATATTCACCAGGATCTTGAAGACGAGTTTAAATAAAATTTTTCACGTAAAAATAATTTTTCTAAAAAACTGATGATAGAAATGAATTCAGTGTTAAATAAGTAGTAAAAGTTCAGAATCTAATTTTTTTTCGCCTTAATTTTCGTAATTCATCAATAAATTAAATTCAACTTACTAAAAGTTGAAAAACAAAATTAAAAAAAGAATTAATTACTTTGATCATTTACTTTTTAGCCATTAAAAGTGTTGAAAGTTTTTAGCTCGAAACTATTTGCATTAAAATAGAATAATAACACAGTGAACATTTTCTTACTAAACAAATATTGAGTTTGAATATTTTGAACGATCATATTAGATAAAAATGTAATGCAATAAAAGCAGAGGATTGACTGCGAAATGAGCAAAATTTGTTGATTTTACGTTTAAAGAAAAAGATGTACGAAAAAAAAAGTTGATTCCTCTTCATTTCTTGCTCGAGTTTATTTTACTGATTAAATTAAGAGATGAATTATATTTTTAGTAAAGATTACTCTCAGGCAAAATACTGACATTTCATTCTTGCTGCATGTATTTCCAACTTTGTAAAATACAATAAGCGAAGTAATGATTTTGTCAATTTTCTTAAAAAATTTTTAAGGAAAACTCTTTATCGCTATGCTGACCGCGCAAAACTTCGTTCATTCATTTTCGTATAAGTTCAAAATGATAATCTTATTAATTTTGAAAATCTCTTTTTTATGTCAAAATTCTTTAGAGAGCTTGAATTAGATTTACATTTTTTTATTGTTTTTACCAATGTTATGTTGTCCAAAACCCATTTTCAAATAAGACGTGCACTCTTGTCACAAACAGCTCATCAGTAGAGTTCGTACAAATGCATAATTGCATAAAAATTATTTTATGTCATAAAAGGCGGATTTTTGTCAAAAATGCATAAACAACAACTATGCTTCTTTAGATGCATAAGTTGAAAAAATTTCTTAAGATGATATAGTACATTTTTGTCGAAAATTCGGTTTTTTTGCATTCTATTTGTAAAGTTTGTAAATTTTTGAAACATCTTTTTTTATGATAAAAATCAAAATTAAAATTAAAATTTTATTATTTTGTTGCTTGAGTCGCATTTTAAAAATAAAAATTTTATTTTTTGAGATAATTACCAGCACATTTTTTGTGCGAAGTAATTAAACTTTATGTTTTTAAAAATTCTTCTTTTTGATTCAGATGAAGCGTAAATAGAATTAAAAATTACAATTATTATACAATACGATAAGAAAATTAAAATTGTGTGATTGAATTGATAAAAGTCAATAAGTTTCGGATGCTAATTAGTACTTACCTACAAATAAAAAATTTAAAAAATTATGGCTATTTCAAATCTCTTAGTGGAAAAGCTGTGCTATATTTTAAAAACATTCTCGTTGATTTTAAATAATTGATGCTTAAATTTGCAGCTTTTATCGATTGTGAAGCTGAATGATAACTTTTTTGTTTTCTAAACTTATTTAACGGATAGATGACAAACACTTGTAATGGAAATCAGTTTTTCTTGCATTTTTTAATGCATAAATTTGATGTTTTTCCTGCATAAAAGCATACATAAATTTAATTTTCAATTGCACAAAAGTATTAAGTCTACTCATCAGCGGTAGTGACTCAGCATCAATAGTACGAAAAGTTACAAACGTGAATCTTCTTACTTCGCCTTTTGTAACTGCAGCAAAGCATGACTAACTCTGCTATCGCCAATGCGATTGCAATATTTTTGCATAAAACATTGGCTTTATCCGCATGGGGAGCCTTTTGCAGAGCTTTCGCAAGCTCGCAACCTCCCTCATCGCTTCGCTTTCAACGAACTCGCCACAATCGCGTGCTTCTCACAGTAAAACCTCTTCTCCTAAGTTGGTTTTACTGTATTACCGTTTCTCTCACTAACTATTCTCGTTTCTTTCTCATATTTTGTATTCGTGTACTCTTTTGATGAATAATACAAAAAATGGAATTTTGGATGCTTTCCCTTTGCTAAATGACACAAAAAAACGTTTGTGTGTCAATTTTTCAATGTTGATTATAACATAATTCACTCTGATCACGTCTTTAAGGAAAGGCCCAATTAATGAGCTATCGCTGCAAAAAAAAAATTCACGTCTAAAAATTTTTTCTTTTTAAGAATTGATGAACTAATTTAGCTTGATGTTGGATGAAAAGGCCAGCAGAGACGAGCAATATTTTCACTTCCATTTTTGATATTTATATGATTCTTGATTTTTTTTTCGACCATAAAAATGTCGATATTTCATTGGTAGGCGGCTTTCACAGTGAAACAATTTATCCCAAATGTATCGTATTAATAAAAAAGACAAATGTGGTTAATAAAGTCATTATTGAAATAATTGGTATTAAACCATTGAGAAAAGCACTTCTTCCTTAATTTTGGTAGATCATTATAGTAAATTATCAGAACGAAACTTGTCATTTCTAAGTTTTATGATTTTTTTTATTTGGATGAATGTTTCGAAAATTTTATTAAAGTTAACAAAATTAAATTTATAGAATTATTTTTCATATTTGATTCAAGTTTTTCAGAAAAAAAACTTGCATATCATTGATGTTTCAATCATATAAATATTTAAATTTTTAGTTGAAATTATTGCATTTTAGCTATTTTCTAACTATTTACACTTATACAAAATCATTCATAAAAATGTTTGAATTTTGTGTTTGAATAGTTATCAAAACATCGTTAAAATCAAAATGTCAACGTTTCGCGAATTTAAAATTTTAAAATGTAAAGAAACGCGTAAAACTTCCTGCATATTCGCCGTAATTTATTTATACATTGAAAATTTCTTGTCTTGCTTTTAATTTTAACGACTAGATGAATACTGATGTTGATAAAAGGCGAGATTTAAGCTTTAATATAGATGTTTACAAGATTAACCCTGAGACGAGTGTTGAAGGCGCTTTTTGTGTATAAGGTAGTTATTCTTAAAATAAAACACAAGAAAAAGCAAATGCATACGCAGAAAAGAAACGCAAACACGCAAATATAAATAATGAAAAGAGTGCATTTTGTGTCGACGCGAAAAGTGATCGATAAAGCTGAGAAAAAGAACAGCGATATGAATCGGCAGATCGCGACTGCATTCGTGAACGGCGATGCGAGTTGAATGCGGAGAAGTGAGAAAGTATCAACATCGCTAGGCTACGATTGCATTCTAATGCGAGGCCGTGTTCTATATTTCTCTATTTCTTTTCATTTAACGATCATGTTTTTGCAATGATCCTAATGCACAAATGCATACACAGAGGCGAACAATAAATTCACTCTCTTGCTTTGTTTTCTTAGCTTTCTGCTACGTATTTTGTTATTTTGTTTTCAAACTAATGCAGAGTTTGTTTGTTTGTTTGTTTGTTTCTTCCCGCTCTATTATTCTCTTTATCACCGTTTTCGCGATCTTATGCATTTTATTGAACGCGTGTAAAGAAAAATGAATTTAATCAAAACTAAACCTCACGTAAAAATATCAAATACGTGAGCGAACGTAAAACGAAGAAACATTTATTTATGCTAGATATTAGCAGAGAGCGTATTGATTTAAAATGAAAATGTAAAAAACTATCAGGTTCATACATATGATTTAATATGCCCGAGCAACATTATCCTTTTGCGATTGATTGTTCGTATTTCGTAATATAAATATGAAGCACATATTTCATCATTATCGCACACGCTTCGCCTGTAATTAATTTATTAACATTATTCATACCTGACATTAAATTATTAACATTGAAGTTATTTATTAACAATACACATTGTCGAACACCGCAAGTGCAATAATCATATTCGAGTGAGACCATTAAAAGCTGATTTGCTTATTTAATTCAATTAATGGATGCAATCAGCTGACAAAATAGAAAAATTTATTTTGAAGCTAAAACTATCCAATCGAATCTGACAATTTCGTTTTTTTTTCTACCTTTTTGTTATTCAATTTTTAAAATTGTCGAAGAGAAATTTTTAAAAAATAAATTTTTCCAAAAAAGTTTTTTCTATTTGTTACGAAAATTTGAATTCAATTTTTTTTAATTTCCTCAATACTTAAAGAGAATTACTTTCATAAACTCAAGTTTATTTAGTTAACAACTTGATTTTCGATTATTATTTTTTATCTAAGCAATGTTTCAATACCAAGGAAAAATAGGTTTCGTTAAATTAATTATTCTTATCTTTAAGTAAATAGAGAATTTTTATTTTATGCATTTTTTTACGGCTGTTCGAAAAAAAAGTATTTTTCTAAGTAGAAATGTTGTGGTTGGAATGCGAAAACATGAGTTTTGTAGGCTTTTTGAAATTGTTTTCAATTTGATCAATGACACGAATCAATTACACTTTTAAGTGCGAAAAACTCTAACTCAATAATTGGTTTTAAGCAAAACAAGCATTTCAAAAGCTTTTTTATATTTATCTCATGTTTTCACTAGATCCATGAGTTCACTGCCTCGTTACTTTCAATGTTTCAAAACCCGCTATGAATTCGAAAGTGAATGAACATTATTGAGCATCGAATCAGGCTCATAGATAAGAAATTAGTGAATCTCAAAAATTGATTAAATTAGAAACGAGAGCAGCAAAGTGATGCGGCATTTTCATTCTGCATTCGAATAAATTTTTGTATTGATTCGCTAAACTCGAGAAGCGTTTCAAGTAGTTACGTTTAGAGTAGAAAGTTTTGCTTTATTTAAAAGTAAAGTTAATAAAATTTCTACTGTCGAGAAAAAAAAACAAAACTCCGTCATAACTTAAATTTACGTAATATGTTGAAAGCATCTTTACTGATAACGTTCTTTCCATTCAAGATTTCGAGAACAATTTGCGTGCAAATATTTGCTTTGATTGAAAGCGGATTAATCTTATAAAAAAAACTTGTGTGCCTTGAAACGCTGAAAACGGTAATTGAATTTTAGCGAGTGTAAAGAAAAAAAGAATTTTTCATCACTACTGTAGCGTCCGTCAATTGTGAAAAGTAGAAGCAAGCGAACGATTTCGATAATTATCAGCGTTTAAAAACGCTGTGTTCAGTCAACATTCTTTCGCGCTATAATCTCTTTTTTTTCATTTTATTATTCGCAACAATAAACATGAAATTAATGTCAATTGCTTTAATTACGAGATAATACGAAGCATACGGAAACAGTTTCTTCTTTCGCTGTTCGTCACTTTAAATGAGATTGCTGCTTGAAACACTAGAAAATCTGTGGTGTTTGATTGCGAATTTGCGTTTCAAAAGTTTATTTTAAATGACTCGCTGCTAGGTGAAACAAGCGATGAAACGCTTTTTTTCGAATAACTCGATCCAATTCATCACTTTTCAAAAACTTTCTTTCGAAAAATAGAGGTTAGAAGCGCACGTCTGAAAAGCGTTGCTAGCAGGCTTTCGATTTGTATCTGCCTCAGAAAAGCTTTCACTTTCGCAACGCGTTTCGTGTTCAAATCAATTGCTGATTAACGAATGGAACACGAATTCTTCCGAAACTTAATAAAAATAAATAAATAAACGCATTACATTCGCAGCCATTCGCCGCGAATGTTTCTTTTCGCCTCCAAAACATTAAATGAAATTAGTGTAATTTAAGAAAATGGAAGCAATATAAAGAAAAGCGCTCAAATGCGTCGAATTATGAGTATATTCTATAAAGTACGCAATAATAATTTTTATGCTCACCTTTTAATGTGATTTTCTTCATTTGAAGCTATTCTTTTTCACTTTTTTATTACTGCGAAATTATCGCTTTTCAAACGCGACCATTAAGTTCTTGAAATTACAAACTTTATTTGTTTCTCTCTCTTTCCTTAATTTTTTAAAATCGAATTTATTGAAGCTTAGAGGCTTTGTAATAAAAACGAGATGAAAATAATCGATCATTCAGGAATAAAGTGTTATTTGAATACATTGAATACAAATGAACTCTGAGAATGACTTACTGAGAAGCATTAAAATTCATTTGATTAGAACTTCTTTCGGCAATCCGCATTGACTTCACTGCGAGTGAAATGTTTCTTTGATTTTTTTATTTTTTAATTCTCTCTCTCTCGAGTGCTTGCAATTCATGAAACTTATTGTAGACTCTGTGACCTGCTAAATTCTTGTTGATATCGATTCTCTCTCGTCTGGAAGCGTTCTTTCAGCTAAACTGTAGGTTTAATGAGGTAATTATTAGCTTCCTCTTCGTCGATTATTGCGAATTCATTTGATTTTTTTAAAAATTATATTAATTATTTTATTTATTCAGTTATTTTATTTAAAATTTCAAAATATTTTAAATTACCAACCATATATTAATCGAACTACTCTAAATCTAATAACCGAAAAGATTAAGCTTTGAATAGCTGTAAAATTGAAGAAATCTAAAATATTTGCAAACTTAAGTGTACAAAATCAATATGAATTACGTTTCTTGTAGTGCAACAAAGTTTATCTTTAGTAACATTGGATTTTCACTCGAAAAATCGATAGCGTCGCGGACTAAGGTGATTTTTCTTCGCTAAGTTTTCAATGAATTTCACTTTTTCACTCCGAACATTTTAAGGCTTGAGAATGAAATCGGAGCGAATTAAAGCAATTTCACGGTTGCAGGAAATTGAATGCAGAAAGAAAAAGAATTTGTTTTGCTCTCTCTTAAAATTTCATTTATACTTTGTTTGTAAACGCAAAAAGCTGTAATATCGAGAGCGTATTGAATTTTTCACCATACTCGGAAACTTACACTTGAATTTATGTAATAAAACATTTATAATATGTGTTTCTATACAATTTGCACGCAAATAAAATAAAAAATAAAAGTAAGTTGGCAATGTATTCAGAATTTCATTTAAAGGCGAAATGAGTAAATGTTTTTTAAGCACAATTAACTGCCAATTTTGCCTGAACAACTTATTCAACTTTTTTTGAATGATACTTTTAATTACTACTGCTTCGTAACTACGCATTTAAATTTTTTTGTATTTTTAATTCATTTTAATTATTTTTATTAATTTGTAGTGAATTCCCATCACTTTTACTCAATAAAATTAATTTATAAAAAAGATTGCAATGAAATAGAAATGCTTCGGATCATTGTTGCTTTCATTGGTTATCGTAAATATAAGCATACGCATTTTTATTTGAAGTATATAATTTCAATGTTAATGTCATTAAAGTTATTTCTGCTTTTCAAATGGTTTTCGACCGACACTTGAATCTAATGAAAAATATGCGTGACTTAGAGAAAAACTTGGCTGTATAAAATGGTGAAACATAAAAATGAGGCTTATTTTCAAACAATGCAAAAAGCGAGCAAATTTTTGAAGCGACATAGAAACAAACGGTAACAATCGCATTTGACGGTCATTTTGTTAATTAACCGCTGAAAGTGATTAGAAACCTTCAACGCAAGCAAAAAGTAACATAAAATATTCTGCGGTCCAGGAAAGTATTAATGATTGAAAGTAGTTACACCTTCTTTCGAAATAGCAAGTGAAAATGCTTTAGCTTCACTCGAAGCGTTTCACTGCACATTGTGAAGGATACAAGGCGACGTTCTTGCTTTAGTAAGTGCTTTATAATTCGAAAGTTTGTCGATCGGAAGGGTTTCTTCAATTTATTTGCACTTTTCTGCGCCAGGTGTATCTAATAGATTCCAAATTTTATCAACAAAGTATAACTCTGAATGCATTTCCATTTTAGATATGGTTTGCTAAATTGACCATTTTAGAAACATTTCTTAGAGCTTTCATTGCTGCAAGCGTGAAAAATAATTTTTTTTAACTTTCTGCTTTTACCGAAAACTTTGCGACTCGAAAATGAACGAAAATGCGAAATGAGATAAGATGTTTGAAAGTAGATATAATGAGGAATGCGCGCATCTCACCACCACTACCACCAGTATTCTCGGGTGCTTCTAAATTTAGAGAGTGAAATGGTAGTTTAGTTTGAAAGCCTAAGGCTTTCAACGTCGACTGAGTTTACAATTAAATAGAGCGATGAATGTAAGTTTACTTAAAATTTCGAAAAGAGCTTCTTACTAGAACGCGAGTTGCGATCGCCTTCCATACCTGTTTTATTCTTTTTTTGCTCATTTTCTCATTTTTAAGAATCATTTCAAAAGAAGAAAGCAATGAACACCGCTAATAAATATGTAAAGGGTCGTCTACTGCGAACAGCTTATCTCATGTCTGAGCACGGAGAAAGGCTTTAATTTGGTTTTGAGGGAGAGGAATTTTAAAAATAACTTTAGCAAGAAGTAAAACAATAATTTCAATCTGGTTTTTTCTGCTTTTGAAGAGAATAAAATAAAATAAAAACACGAGAATGAGCAAGAATAATGAGTGAGAATGGAGAATGAGAGAAGAGAGAAAGAGAGAGTTTAAATAAAAAAGAGAGGCTAATGCTTTCTGCTCTGCTCGTTCAAGCGTTGACTCGCTTTTGAAACCAAGTTTTTCAGACGCGAAAAAACAAACTTTCAGAGAATAAAGTGAATGAATCAGAAAGAGATGTCTGCTGCTATTTGCTAAAGTGGCTTACAAATATGTCAAAGTACAGGATGCTGATGAAACTCTGTGTTTGGAACTCAGGCGCAACAAACTTCTAATGCTTATTTAAATGCATAAGTAATCTTTCAGGGGTAATAGTGTTGATGCGAGCAAACAAACAATCTCAGCATAAATTTATTAAGAGTTCAATTCATTAATTTACACAATTCGAACTCAATTCAACAAGCAACTTTGTTTAAATGTATTATATAGATAGTTGCTGATTATTAACCTAGAAATTTCACCAATTCAGCGATAATTAAGAGAAGGAGCAATTTGTATCCGTGCACATAGCAGAATTTTCCCTATCTTTACCTTTTTGGTTTGTTTCTTGAATTTTTAACTTAAAATATGTTACATTTGAAGATTGTGTCGATCTCCACAAAAATCGAGGAAAACGAAAATTTAAAAAGTTCAGAAAAGGGCTAAAGTCATGAGTTTTGTTAATTCGTGTTTTTAGAACCATTTAAATGATCACTCAAAACAGCAATTAACATTCAAAGCATGTTTACAAGTCATCAATATAATAGTGGTTACGCAGAAATAAAATCACATGATGTATAGCGTGAATTTGCGTGTTTGCTGCTTTCAAAAAAATAATAAAATTTTGCTACAAAGTGATTGATTTGATATAATTTGTTTATAACGAAATAAGGCGCTGAAGTTTTGTAAGAAACATCGTATTGAAAGGGCGATCGCACCATGATCCGGCTGTGTAAACGAGATGTTTATGATCGTAGACGTCGAGGATGCATATGTGTGACGTCAGATGGTTTTGAGCGCAATGAATTGCAGCGAAATTGAGTATCGCGTTCGCTGTTCGAGAAATGGCTGGAGCCATGAAGATCGAATGAATGTGGCAAGTTTTTGTGCTCGCTTCGAAAATAATCAAACTTGAATTTAATGTAATCCAATGTGTGTGCTGACCGAGAGTCACTTAAGCAAGCATTGATCGCTTTCGCGTTGCTATCGGCTTTTGATTTCTTACTGACGAAAGAATCGTTCAAAACTTGAGCAAAAATTTAATGCGAATTGATAGTTGTAAAGAGAGATAATGAAAGGGAAAGGCGCATTAAACTTGTTAGACTTGAGAAAACGATTGAAACAACAATTTAATTAAGCACACTTTAGAGCGAAATGATGGCAATTAATGTTAATGAGCTTTTTTGAGAAGTGAAACCAATGAACGAAGCGTTTGAGTTTTGATTGATTTTAATTGAGAAAATGAGAAGAAAAGCGAATTCGCAAAGTTTCGCAAATTGTAAAATAAATAATTTTCATGAAAGCAAGCTTTTCTACTTAAAAGGGTTACGTTTCGGAGACAACTGTCTCCTTCTTCAGACCTTAAGAAAGTGCTTCAATTGAACTTAGCGACCCTCGTTTTGTACATGTTTACGTAAAAGAGGATGAAATTGAACCATATGTTCAAAGTGATAAATTCAACATTTTAAATTGACATCGTTAAGTGATTTTCACTTTAAAAAATTCGCAAATTTATCGCAAATGTAAAAGAAGATAACGACAAAAGTGAGTGAATGAGAGAATTGAAAGAGGAGAGATTCTGCGAATTCAGAAAGAGAGCGAGAGACGGACGCGGAGACGGCAAATAGCAAAGCGAACGCGTCGCTGACTGCTTGCGTAACGAACAAAGTACGCAGTGTAGAGTGCAGCGCGCGTGCGCAGGCTTCGAACCGAGCGTACAGCGAGCTCGAGTCGAAAGTGTTTTGCTTTCGAAACGCGAATCGAAAGGCGAACGATTCATTTTTCACTGAATTTCCATTTTACAGCTGTTTTTTTGCAAGAACACACAGCGTTTGTTGTGTTCGCTGATCGCAAGCTTCGCTTTTTCACCGATCACCGTTCGCCGTTCGCTCGCCATTCTCTCGCTTCCATCCGTTCTCTTATTTATTTATCTTTGAAACGTGAAAATACATCGAATGTAATCGAACTGTGCGTTTCCAATTGAATCAAGTGTCAAAGTGTGAACCGATCTCAGCTTTCTCTGGATTCTATTTCAAAGCAATAGCGTTTTTTTCCTCGCTTTTTAACTCATCTTCAACGAGCCGAGAGTGAGTTTCATTTCTCTCTCTCTCCCTCTCTCTCTGCAAACGTGTGAAAAGCTTTTTTTGAGGTCAGTTACCGTTCATTGCATAGACTTGCTCTCATTTCGCATTCATTTTCTTTAAGTCTGTGTGCGAAAGGATGTTTTTTTCCTTCTTCTTAATATCGCTATTTCGATTCGAACGCTGAAGTTAATGTTCTCTATTTTCATATTTTTGTTCAAATTTTGAAATTTTTAAATTAGAAATTTGTACAACGCTGCCATTCGCTCGCAGTTGTTTGACAGCAGCTCAGCCCTTCAAAGACTATCTTTCCATTCGTTTTCTTTCTTAAAATCAGACCAAACGAATGAGTCGAAAAAGTTGAAAGGAAAAGTATCGAAAAAAGCGAAGGCAAACGAATCCATGTTTTTCCCATTGTTCACCGTTTGCTTTGCATTCCTTCACAGAACATTTGCTCGCTTTCCACAAACAGTGCTTTTGATCAACAAAACAACTTTTTCTGCTCTCAAACACTACTCTCCTCTTTTCAGAAATGCAAGTTATGTAATATAAGTATTGGACGACATTTTATAACATAAGAAGCAATGGCAACTGCTTGTTGTAAAGGAGGTGACAATAGCAGCGTTGAAGATAACTGCAGCCAAGTCGTGAGCGCGGATCGCGATCTTGCGAACGACTCTCTGTTTGCTTCCAAGAAAAAACATATGTCGACAAGCATATTGTTGCTGCCGACTTCTGGTAAAGAGTTCGCTCATCGATTTGGACACAAGAGAACAAAAAGTGCGGGCAGTAACAGTTATTGTACGCCCGACTTCGGCTTATACACTGCTACCGGTCTTTACGCTCACCAAAGCGGTTTTCATGTCGATTCCGGACGAAAACCACTCGTGAATCGTTTTACAACTTCTGAGATAAATGTTGCTATAGTTGATTATTCTTTAAATGTTCCATCGAAGGAAACGAATGCCGATCAGACATTATGGCAGCAAATGGATTGTGGTATTCTTCGTAGTATTTTCTCATTTCACGCTTTTTATGCGATTTTTAATTTTAGTTAATGACGATTCTGAAAGTGATGAATCTAGAAACTGTGGTATTCTGAATTACCGTCCAAAATGCCTTCAAAGGCTTGCGAGAATCGAAATGTTCGTTTTTCTTTCATGCATTCTCGTTACCTTACAACAAGCACTGTCTTCTGGTTATTTTAACAGGTATTATCATTATTTCATGTAAAATTATGTGTAAATGATGTGAAAATTACTCTCTTCCGTATTCAAATGAATAGCGTCATCACAACCATTGAAAAAAGGTTTGACATCCCATCAGGATTATCAGGAGCTGTCGCGAGTACCTTTGAGCTGGGAAATTTACTCACAATTATCTTTGTGAGTTACTTTGGTACCAATCGTCATATACCAGTATGGATCGGTAAAGGAGTTGTGGTCACGGGAATCGGATCATTATTGTTCGCCGTTCCTCATTTTATGGAAACGAACAATCCACTTGAAAATGTAAACATTTCGGGCCCTTTGGACGATAATATCTGTCACATTCCAACTCCAGCGCTTCACTCGCCATATGCTGAAAGAGCTAGGTTCGTCATTATGCCGCATATTCTTAATGCCACAGCTCATTTTTTGAAAATTCGATTAGCCACTACATAAACCCCCCTGCTCCAGAAGCAGATCCCAGTCAATGTCGTGATGGTGGTACTTATCGAGCGCCACACATACTTATATTCATGTTGGCAATGGTACTTATCGGTTCCGGAGGAACTCCTATATTCTCTCTTGGCACCATTTATATTGATGATCACGTCAAACAAGAGAATTCTTCTATGTTCATTGGTAATGGCTTTTAAGTTTCATCGTTTCTTCCTTAATTTTGTAACTTGCATTAAGGTTGCATGTATAGCATGGTCGGATTCGGTCTTGTATGTGGCTTTCTCTTGGGAGGTTATTTTATCACAATCCACGAAAACTCCTTTGGCACTGGAACTATACCTGCTGACATATACAACGGCCATCCTAAATGGATTGGTGCGTGGTGGATGGGATTTATTCTGCTTGGCATTCTTTTGATTTTGGTAATGCATAATTGATGCCTATCGATGCATTTTTGTGATTCGTCCAAATTTTGTTTTAGATTTCGTTCCCTTTTTTCGCATTTCCAAAAAAATTGAAAAAACATGTGAAGAAAGAAAAAGCACTTGTTTGCGATCAGTCGCTGAACAATCAGAAAGAAGAATGTAGTAGTCAGATAGCAACAATGAAAATGGGCGCTGACATCAAGTGCAATGAGGTGATTGTTTCTCAACCTCCAAAGCAAAAACAAGATTATGGACGAAACCTGAAAGATATTCCCTCTTGTATGTGGCGACTTCTAACAAATCCTGTGTATATTATTACGTGTTTGGGATCTTGTATGGAATTGTGTATTGTGAGCGGATTTCTAGTGTTTTTGCCTAAGTATTTAGAAACGCAATTCACTATAAACAAATCAAATGCCAATCTTTATGCTGGGGGCATCGCCGTGCCTGGAGCATGTATTGGCATATTTTTAGGCGGTTATATATTGAAACGTTTCCAAATGAAACCAAAAGGTATAAGTGTATTAATTTTAAAAGTAGGTTGTTATGACGACTTGCATTATTTCAGGTGCAATTCAATTCGTTCTCTTTTTTAACATTGTCTGCATGGGACTATACACGGCGTTATATTTCCTCGGTTGTGATAATATAAAAATGGCAGGTGCTACGCATCCGTATTTCAATAGGTAATGTCTTAAGAAATTTAAAATCTCTTTTCTTAAAAAATAATATATATCGCAGCACCCAATTGCTAGATGGCTTTCAAGTGAATCTTACTGCTGACTGCAATATGGGTTGCGGTTGCTCACCAAATGATATCGAGCCAATTTGTGGAGAGAATGGTATAACGTACTTTTCACCATGTCATGCGGGATGTAAAATTGCAGGCGGACCCAGACATGTATTGCCAAATATATTTCTTGTACCATGAATTCATGAAATGTTTTTTTAGATTCAAAATTATAGTAACTGCGCTTGTATTAAAGACTTTTTCTCCAATCAAGAAGTAAGGGCAGTGCCAATTGCTACCAGTGGACCCTGTCCCCAAATGTGCCAAGCTATGCCTTTATTTCTCATAATTTTGTTTGTGGTCACCTTAGCTGTTTCAATTAACCAAATGCCACTTCTAACCATAATTCTAAGGTAAAGGAAGTTATATCTCGAAAGAATTGGCTTCAATAATTTCATGATAGGTCTGTTGACGAAGAAGAGCGAGCTTTTGCATTAGGAATGCAATTTGTGTTGTTTCGCCTTTTTGCTTATATTCCAAGGTAAGGAAATTGATGTTTATATCATAATTAATTTGGTATTTATACTTCAAGTCCAATTTTATTTGGCAATGTGATTGATTCAACATGTCTTCTTTGGAAGGCTCACTGTGGAAGACAAGGCGGCTTTTGTTTAATGTATAACATAGAGCATTTCAGATTAAGGTTAGTAATCGTTAAATAATGAAGTTAATACAAAAGAAAACTCATTTTCTTTAGATATGTGGGAGTATGTAGTGGTTTAAAAGTTGCTGCAGGTTTGTTATTTTTCTTGGATTGGCTTCTGATTTGTTGGACGAGAAAGAAAAGTTTCAAAGAGGCTCAAGAGTTGCGAATAGATGACTTTGTTTCCTCTGTCATTTCTTTGGATCAATTATCTGCTTTTGGACACGCTGATGTCATAACGCAAAAAGAAGAAATGCGACCATTAGGAGAAACAAGTCCTGACTCTGACTATAATAGTGCAAATGATCCTTACGATATACAAGATGAATTGGTTGGGGTCTCAGCTGGTTCTGATCACCCAAATAGTTTTTCCTCCAAATAGTCGTTCATTATTAGTTGCTCCATTTTAATTTAAATTAATAGTAAAAATGGATCTCAGTTATAATGATTTAAATGTTTGTGATTGAACGTTGAAAATGGCTAAAATGTCAGAAAGGCAAATTATTGATAATGAATGATCAAAGACGGATCTTAGATTGCAAAAAGTATCTTGTTGATTTCTTGAAGCATAGGTAGTTGTCAGCGAAAAACATAAACATGCAATAGTTGGACTTCGGTTCTATATTTTTTGCCAAAGAAATCAACTGTTTTTCCTCCATGAAGCCTATATTTAATGTATCTTAATGTTTATTCATGTTAAGAATTTAAAGAGCAAAGAAACTAATCGATTATAGAATGATGTTTATTTCTCAACAGATTAAGATGATCGAGGAAAATAGTTTAGATTAAGATAGTGAGTTTAGTTTTTTCCTGTAATCATTGCAGCTAAGAAGTAAAGTGCATTCTGGCCAAAGAAAATCGACATGTAACATTGAGCTCATTTCCTTTAAAAAACGCAAACATTTCTCAAAAAATTAAGAATTAATCATTGCATTACTTTTGGCTAGTTTTGTGCGATAAAAATCGTTCTATGTACTGTTAAAACTTAAAAAACTTTACAAAATTACGCTGAGAAATGTTCTAAATCTTGTGTTTACTCTGACGAAAAATATCGTAAAATTTTTCGAACAGTACTCAAAACTTATTTTACATTTTTACAAAAGATTAACTTTAAGAAAATCGTTTCAAAAAGTTGCAAACTCAACGTGCTCTTCATATAAATCACCAATGTTTGAATAAAGTGAAATAATTTATTATTTGAATCGTAAAATATAATTTATTCGCGTATTTAAATAACTGAGCGTTCTTTATTTTCTTTGCAAATGTTGAGGGAGAGAGAGAGAGAGAGAGAGAGAAAGAGAAATATTACACTTGTCACTCTCAAGTAAATTTATGATATCATTGTGTTTCCCCTATTCAGTCATATTAGCTGCATAAGTTTATTTCGAGTTTATTTTTATGTCCAAGTTTATTTCTGTGAGTAAAGCGAAAAAAAGTATTTGAATAAATTCTACTTAAGGCATGTTGTGATGATAAGAGCGAAAGAAATTCTAACTCTAATTTTTATCAGTCGAAAACAAATTAATTGGCCTCACCATAATAATAATAATAATAATAAATTAATAAATAATTTAACAGATTTATTTTCGAGCTTTGTTCTTGTTCTTATTTCCCATTTCTTTCATGGTTTTCTCAAGTAATTTTTCTAAGGTAAAACACTCTCTGCCTCTAAATATGCGATTTTTTTTGTTTGCACACGCAAAATTTTGTTATTGACAAATATCAAAGAATTATAGTTATAGGCTTCACTTAGAATGTTCTAAAATTGAAAATTTTAGAACTTTCCTTAGAAAATTAGAAATTGCTGTTAGAGAGTAAACAAAGCTGCTAGAGATGTCATCTTCTCACAAGACGAATGATTCAAGCATATCTTTTACAAGCACCCAATGTTAGATTAGTTTTAAACTAAATTGGCTTTCCTTTGAAATAAATAAATAAATTATTTCTCTCAACGTAATTCAATAATTCTTTTTATTTTTTAAAATATAGATAGCATTTTTTGAAACCCTAAAGCACTTTGTTTTCGGAAGTGCCAAGAAATTCCTGAAAACTCAATAATTTTCGAAAATTCGCATAAAATACACCCTGTATATGAATATTTGATTTTATTTTTTCAAAAAAAACTTTAATTCAAAAATAATATATTAGATCAAACAAGACAGTATTTAACTTTATTAAGGCAAGTTTCAAAAAATTAACGTTAACTAAATTAACTAGACTTACTTACGACAATTTTTGAATCACTTTTAACGTTCATTACTTAAAATTTATTTAAATCAATTTTAATTTACAAAATAAAAATTAGGCAAGATTTATATAAATACACATTCATTGGGTCTCTTGTATTCAAAAATTATTCCGATT
>NCKU01002362.1:0-19502 GCA_003675995.1 Dinothrombium tinctorium
GGAATCGGTGGAAGAATAGTCATACGACTAAACCGATTTTCCTTTTAAAATAAAGTTTTTGATTGATTGATTGATTGATAAGAATCCCTTGAAACGTTTAAACTTGCAATTTTTTTTTGCAATAGGCTTAATGTTAAAGTGTAATTTGAAAGCGAATAACTTCTTTCAAATGCAAAAATTGCACCTATGAGGGGCTAATTCTTAATGCAGACATGAAATTCTATCTACATACTAAACTTCATCGAAATCGGGATTAGACCAAAAAAGTAGTTGACTCGTGAGCCGTACTGAAGAACCTAAAAGAGTAAAATCAGGTACGATTAATATTACCTTCTTTTCATCTTATCATCTATGCTTAATTTATTTTCGAACGAAGGTAATATTAATCTCACCTGTTTTTACTCTTTTAGGCTCTTCAGTATGGTTCACAAGTCAACTAATTTTTGGCCCGATCCCGATTTCAGTTAAGTTTAGTATGTAAGTAGAACTTCAAATGTGTATTAAGACCACATCATAGGTGAAATTTTTGCATTTGAAAGAAGTTATTCCTTTCAAACTATATGATTCATTTAGCCTATGCAAAAAATTCGCAATTTTGAATTTTTATTTTTCGCACTATATCTTAAAAATGGTTCATTTCCGACACTTGAACCTTCGAAAATGGACTAAACGGAAACACAGAGTGTATTTTATAAAACCGAACTACTTAATTCAATTAATAAATTTATTATATAACATAATTATATTTATTGTATAACAAAATAATAACAACAGTAATTTAGCAATTTTCTAATATAAGTAAATAAAAATCAAAGATATGATTTTTCAAAGTTTTTATTTTCTAATACTAATAAAATAGCAAAAAGATTAGAAAAGCCATTCATTATGTTGATAATGATTAATTCACTTCAAAAGTTCAGATATTAATAATTATAATAAGGAACAAGTAAACATTTTAATTAATTTTGGATCAGTCAAGCACGTTTCAGCTTTCAACATTTAATATAACGTAAAGCGTTGAATTAGTCAGAGATGCATAATTATATTGTAAGTATCAAACATTCACATACTCAATGAACTTTCATATTTGTTAATGAAACGAGAAAATGAATGCTAAAAAGTGATGAACGAGATGTTTTATTTCATAGACACTAATTTGTGCTTCCATTTTTATATAAGCTTTTTTAATGAATGATAAAAATAAAGTAGCTCTGGAAAAACGTTTTTGACGAGCGAATTTTCCTCCGCAGATATTCAAAATTCGTATCTCAACATATTTTATTGTTAGAATAAAATTTAGTTTTTCACGATGAGAGAATTTTTCATTCATTCAAATTAGCGCTATATTCAGATGGTTGGAATTTCAATTTAAATGTTTTGTCATGTGGAACTTTTTAATTATGCAATTAAGTTTGAATGAGCATCGTCGCAATTCAACTAAATCAAATTAGTTTTGAACTTCGAATCGCAAATGCATCAACAATTCAAAGCAAAGTATTGTTTGAAAGAAATGCAATTTTTGTTTTTGACAGATCGAAGAGTATTTTTCATATTTACCACAGAACAAAGTTCCTTTACTGGGTTCGACGGGCGAAAAGTATCGCGAAAATCAACTGGTTGTTCAGTTGCCCAGACAAGATCTCGCATTGGCCTATTGTAAATTTCTCGAGGCCGAGTGTCGCAATAAGTTCCAAATTTTTGTAAATATTAGAAATGAATATGCACTCGACATGGGACACGTTAGATCTGAATTAGAAGAAAGCATTGTAAGCAAAAGCGATAGGATCACATCGTAATTTTGAACTCTTGCCTTTTCAGAAATGTAAAAAGTGTAGTAAAGCGATACCAATTGGTAATTTAGCTGTGATAGCACCAAAATTTGGCGAGAAAGGTGTCGGCTGGCATCCATCTTGCTTTATTTGTTCCGTTTGCGAAGAAATACTCGTTGATCTCGCATATTGTGTGAAAAGCGGTAAACTATACTGCGAACGTCATTATGCGGAAACAATTAAGCCGAGATGTGCCGCTTGTGATGAGGTAAGATATTTGTTTTTGAACTGTAAATGTTTAGAAAAAAGCGATTCGGCATCTGAACTGAACATGCAAATGCCGATTAATTTGAGTTGATAAATCGAATCCTTCGTTCATATCATTTTCGCTGTTGTTTACAAAATCAAAACGAATAGAGTTTTCAAAAGTTTTCTGTTTTCGAGACTTGAGCAGGTAAAAATACCTGAAATACTCGAAAGAAACCCTGATTTTTAATGTGTGTCGCATCGCAACGCGATCCTACATTTCACTTTAAAACAACGCCTTAGTGTGGTTAGTGTAGTTTTTAGTTTTGAAAACAAAGCGTTTTTAAATCTCAAACTTAACGCTGATTTTCTTTTTTATTGAAAATTTTGTTTCTTGTTTTTGTTCTCCTTTCTTGACCACTCGAAACTTGCAAACACCTTGCGAAATATATTTTGTCGTTTTTAAGTCAACTTCGAACCGATTCAAAGTTTGCGTCCAAAAAGTGTGAGGTTAGTAAAATGATGAAATATTGTTCTGGAATTAAGGCCAGAAATTATTACGCTTACCATAGCTTGTAACATCTTTCATTTCTTCTTAAGATACAATCATAGCTGAGTCAATGAGTAACGCTTAAATTTCTACCTGCGTCTTGTATTTGTTGTCTTTTCAATAAATTTTTTATACTTACTTTCTCTTAATCTCAACCAATTTATCACATACTTCGCTTTTTCGCTTTACTTCTATCAATTTTGAAGTAAACAACAACTTTTCAATAGTGAATCGATATCGTTTTTGAGTTATTGCCAATTGTTTTAAGACAAACTCAGAAATGTGTTCAGGTGCTCTAATACAAACTGTGTATGAATAATTTAATTCAAATGGAAAAGCAATCGATGTTCGACGATTTTATAACTTTATCTTGAGTTTTCCTAGATTGAAATTCGCTGCAACGACTATATTCATTTTTCAAAACAAATATTTCCGTCGCTTTGCATTTAGACATTTTATGATTGAAATTATATATTGACTAGAAAAATTGACTGCTGAGAAGCATTTCTTTATTTAGCATTGAATAATGAGGCAAGTTAATTAGAATCTGTAAAGCTTCAATCGCATATGAATAATGCGTGGTTTTGTTGTAATAAATTTATGTAATCACTATTAATAAATCAGCATTGAACATTTTTCTGCGAATCTTGTGTTTTCATACCTTGATAATTTGCGAACGCCTACTCATTGTTTTTTATGTGTTTTGAAGCGAACACAACATCAATGAAACAAACTCTTCATTTCTTCAATTTCATTTTCAGTTAAATAAAAATTTTCATTACCATACTAAGTCATCATTTGCTATTATCATATTGGTATTTTCCTTTAACAAATTGTTCTGCGATTTTTATCGTATTTTTCAATTCGCTCTTTACAAAGGAAGCTTTTCTGCTGTGACACATTACCTAAAGCAAAAGCAACTTTTTTATGTAATCGCCGAAGAGATGCGATGCGCTTATTAAATGAGCTGTCAGATATTGCTTCATTGTCAAAAAATTAACTTTTTATCATAAAGCTTTATTTTCGTCAATTTTTCTAAGAACGCTTAGCTAATCGAGTTCTTGATTTTTAAAATCAAATCGTATAAGCTTAAGTGCAATTAAATGTGAATTTTTAAAAATTATCGGTAATTAAATTGATAATTAATTGGAATGATATCAAAAATTTTGAAAGTTTTTGAATCTTACTTAGAAAATAGCTTAGTGATTTGAAACAATGAAGCAAGTTTTGTTTTAAAGAATCCAACTTTCAAATCAAAGTGGCCAATTCAAATTAATATATTGGGTACACTCAATGTATTATGGTATGATGCATTCATTTGAATTTGCGATAAAAGGGATATACCAAAAATTGCCTACAAGTGTCAGTAAAAATAAGCTACGCTTTTTGATTCAGCTCACCAAAGTTATTAGCTCAAAAGTGCTATTGGGCATAACTTCGAGAAACCATACCGTAAAGAGCTAGAGGTCAAGATAGGTCACTCGGGATGCGATAATAGACATAAAATTGTTGTATTATGATTATCTTCAAAACTGTTATTAAGTTCATTTTATTTGAAAATGACAAAAATCATTTAATTTAAGTGCCCTTATGTACAATTTACGCCACTGACTTGTATTGAAAGAAGGGAGAGAACTATAATCATCAAACGCTTTCTTTTCAAATGAACATTTGATGAACACAACGAGTGTTCATTTTCATGTTTTAAAATTTTCAGATTCATTTCGGTTCAAGTTTGAAAGATGGCGACTCTAAAACGTAATTCATAAATTGAATTTCTTTTATGTGAAAAACTTTGATTTCGTCAAAAATTTTCTTCTCACAGATTTCTATTTCACTTTGAATTAAATTTTATTTACGTTATTATATTTGATTAAATTCTGACAATTTGTCAATTTAGATTTCATAAGCATTGGCATAATTCATTTTTGTATAATTCAATAGAGTCTAGAAAAACCATTGAATATAACAAAAATAAATTTAAATGTATAAATAAAATTTGTTTAAACAGCAAAGCCTCAGCAATAGCATGGCGGGAAACAATAGATCATAATAACAAAACTTATAATTAACTTTTTAATTACATATATATAGAGATGGCCAGTTGGCATTGCACTTTTGGGGGCCGGCATTTTCTGCCCAAATGGCACGGTTTTCGAAACACGCCATTTGGAAATGGACATTGAAAACTGGCTGCTAAATCAGCCAAAGTGTTGCAGTATTACAGTTGAATTGATTAACTATTAAACTGATAAACTGATAATTGTACTTATTTTTAAAAATTTTCTAAAAATAAGAAGTCATATATGCGATGACTTGTTCGAAATGTTTTGGGGATAAAGCATTTCGCTTATATTCAAGTCGTTGCATGCGAAAAGCAATTTTTCGATCAAAGCACGTTTTCACAAGCGAGCATTGATTAACAGAATTAACATCAAGTCTATGGAACAGATACGTACCTAAATTTTCTTTCGCACTTTAGCCACTTCTCAGCTTTAAAAATAGATATAAATGTAACATAAAGTGTGTATCATAAAGTTATTTTAATTATAATCTGGAATCATTGGAGAACAAAGCATAAATAAAAACAATGAAAATAAAAAGAACGAAATCACATGAAGTTGTGAAAATTTTTATTTTCGTCTCTTATTGTTTCGCTTTAATAGGGATTCTACTCAATAAAAAGATCAGATTTAATCTTTTTCACTACTAAAATTTTTTATTGATAAAAATTAATTTTCTGCAATTTGAACAAACTCTTGTAAAAGTAGAAATCGTCCTATTTTTCTATTCAATTTTGTAAGAAGAACTTATATTACTGTATTCCCTCTCATTATATGGCATGCCTAATCCTCGAATTTTGTATGTGAAAAATTCCATGTAATTTCGATAGTTTTATTTTCATTGTTACTGTTTAATACTTCTTTTGTCTACTTTGGTTCCCGAATTTTAATTAGAATGACTATATGATACACATTTGTAAAAAATTTCACTCAATTTTAAAGACGAGAAGCGGCTAAAATGTTACTGAGAATAAAGTTGTGTCTCACATAAGCTTGTTAATTTTTATAAAACAATGAAATAATTACCTTGAATTTGGTTATTTTAGACAGGCGGGCATAACATGGGCATAAGACGGGCATTAATCATCGATGCTTACCACCTAGCTATCTTATTTACATTTAAAGAGAATGAACTAAAACATGTATGTTGCGCTAATTTCGGGACAGCGTGTACTTTAACGTAGTTAAAAAGTCTCAGATCAAAAGTAAAATAAACACTCCAAACTTTGAGAAAATTTTAAATGAAGAGAAAGCAAAACATTGTGCAGCTTCCTGTTGAAGAAAACTTAATGTCAAACATTATTTTAATAACAATTATTTTTTCCAAAATTTTTCTCTTTTATTTTTATGTGTCTATGCCAAATTAAATGAAAAAACATTAAATGCTTACTCATTTTGATAATTAAGTCATTTTATCAAAAGCGACTTCCACTCAACTCCTGCACTAAAAAGTAAAGTACTCTATGGTGATTACATAATTCATTGGCAGGATAAATTTTGGAAAGAATGTAAAAAAGATTGGAACAAAAAGAACATAGAATTTAGAACAGTCTGGGATAATGACACCATGAGAATAGGAATAATTTCGAAAACATTTTAAAAAATCTCGAAAATCAAACCAATATCCGTGGATGCAAACCATGATTTTTGCGAAATTTTCGTACTTGTTTCAATTAATTTCAATTAGCTATTACACAACTAACATTTATTGTTGCAGCAATTTTTCTCGCTTTTTCATTCATATGATCTGCTATCTCTACCAATCAACCGGCGTTTCAATGCATTTTTGCTTTTAAAAAAGTTTGTCAAGAAATTTGAATTAATCTATACACTCATGACCAATAAATCTTTTCACTTCACTTTAAACTCGCTTTGATGCTAAGCAATAGACTGAAAGATTTTATTGAACACGACTGTACTGTACTACTCCTGTTGTGAAAAAGTATACTGCAACGAAAAGAATACTTCCCTGCCTTTCATAAAACGTCACAATTAATAATATACGTTATAAAGTAAACTTGAACTGGGTTTCAAATTGTAATAAATCATAACGTTTTCTAAAATGCAATAGAGTTCAGAAACTACAAAAATCAAAACTATTGAATTCTACGCAAAAAATTAAACTCTCGCTAGTGTTTCTTGGAGTGTCGGCTTTACAATTAACACGCTGAAAATAGCTGAAAAGGTGGAAAAATGAGAAATTTAAAACGTAACAAGAAAAGTGGACATAAAATCGTAATTATAGAATAGCTAGATCAAAAATAAAACAAAAATACCATTTATTATTAAAAATCATATTATAAGCAGACTTAATTTAGATATCAGCGATAAAATAGAGATTCGAAGACTTAAAATATGCCATTTCGAAAAAAGGCAAAAGGTACAGATAAGGCGAGAAAAATTAAAATGTAAAACATTATGAATTTCACCTTAAATTTTTTAAAATAAATTTCAATAAAAGAATTTGTAATAAAATATTACATGCTTAATGTATTGCAGTGAAGTATCATTCACGTACCGTTTACTTTTTGTGTCAGGAGTAGTACCTATCAAAAATTGTTATCGCTTTTAAGCTGAAATCATTTGAATATTGAAATCAATTGACAAAGCGAAATATAATTTATTTTCGTAAACTCTCTTTATAAATGAAATCGCTTGACATTTTCAGATTTGAATTGCTTTGAAAAAATGTTGCGAACTTTTTTCGCGTATTGTGAAATATGATTTATTGCATACAAAGGGCTCAGAAAATGTGCCATAAAACGAGTGTTAATTATATTTACTATCTTTTTATTATTTACTATTACACTATAATTTATTACTATTGCGCTTTTTATATTATATTACTCTGAGAAAAATAAAATTTCGCTTTTGTGTGCAATGTTTCGCGCAGAGGAACTTTTATATGCATATAATAGTATAGAAAGTGTGTCTTACCAGCAATTGGAGTTGCATAATTCGAAGCGAATTAACAAGATAAAAGTTGGTAACATGCCACCTACCAAAAAATGATTTTAGGTCAATGTGTGCAGCGTTGAATTGGAATTTAAAGAAAAAATAGTTGATATTTTCGGTTTATTTAGGCTACACGCAGCGATTCGTTTTTGATCCATCTTTAAGAGATTAAATTGAAATGCAGTCAAAATGTCATTTTTAGAGCGCAAATGATTTGGCAATTAGTCAGATTTAATGCAATTTAATCTTCTTGCAATGATCTGCGCTTTATTCAATGCATATTAAATAAAGTTGGTCAATAAGCGCTTTCTAATTCTTTTTCAATGCTTTTTAATTTCATTTTAATCTACGAAAATGAAATAGAAAAATTCTTTGCTGTGTAAAATAACAAATTGATTGCAAAATATAGGCTCGTATTTATTAAATTTTGCTTTTAATTAGTTTGAAGCTTTTAGAAAGAGTAGATGCAGAGTGTTATGTAATATTATAGTGTGAACATTTATTCACATGCCTTGCTTCATAAAAGCCAGCTTACAAGTCTTATTTCTTTAACATTTCATTTTATCATCACTTTATTTTGACATCTATTAATAATTGTAAATAATATATTTGTTAAAAAATTCGTTGTAAATAGTAAAAAACCGTGTACTATTTTGTTCTTAAAAAAGTTTCGCTTCGCGCTAAGCAATGCACACAAAAAAGAGAAACTTTTTTTGAGTAGAGTAGTAAATTTATATAATGTCGTTTTGTGATAAATGCACTTTTTCTTAGTCTAGCCAAAAAACTGCTAAAGCTCCAACTTTACTGATTTCTACACTTTTCTTCACAATTCATTAGGCTTAACCAAGTTTAAGAGTATAATGTTTAAGAACATAGAGTTTAAATCAGCGCTGAATGATTTAATTAGCTTCATTTTCATAAGTAATTTTTTGTCATTACTTTACTTAAAGCTAGTTTTGCTAATATCAACAAATATGCAGAAAGAATAACAAATCGACTATATGTTCAACATCATTATCATTATTCACAATTTTTAAAATTTTGTAGTTTGCAGCTTTTCATTTATGAAAGAAAATCAATGGTTTAAATCTGTATGAAATGGAAGTATTTATCTGCTATAAATATCACTGAAATGAGCGAATGCAAAAATTTATTTTCTTTAAGCTAAAATGCGCTTGAATATTGAACTTTTTTAAATTGGAACATAAATTCAGATAGAAACAAATATTTGTTAAACACTTTTGATTGTTTGGAATTCATAAATAAGAAATGCGAGGTGATTGAAAAACAGAAAATTTTTTTATTTGATATTATCTTCTTATTTTACATTATTCTTATTTTATATTTTATTTTTATATTTAGCCTTGCGAAAGCAAACATTTTTCACTTTTAAGTAGAAAAAGCGAATATACTTTCAATTTAACACTTTTTAGCTTTTCAATTCATAAGTTCAATAAAAGTTCATCATTCGTCTTCAAGCATAAATGCAATCGTCTTACAATAAAAATTTAATCACTTGTGATGTTTTTTTCGCCGACGCTTGATTTTTTGACTAAAACATCTTGTCGGTGCTTGAAAATAGAACCATGATACTACATATATTTTCATCGAATGATTAACTTTTACTTTGAAATAGGCGTAACTTCTTGATTCTGACATGAGAGCCAAAAAACGTTTCAATATCTTCGATATGCTCATAATTAATTGAACTAAGCTTATTGTAACTTTTTAAAATCAACTGTTAATCACAAATCCACACATTCAAATGCTCTAAATTTATTCAAAATTTAAAAAATTTCTTATTTTTTATAAGCAAAAATTTTCAAAATTTAAAATGTAAAACTTTAAACGAGGAATTTTTTAATTATAAACTTTCCTTTGAGCATTCAATTTGAACTTCTCTGAACAGAAAGTTTCTCGCTGTGAAAAGCTTTGCTCATAAAACGAGAATCATCTTTTTTGGAACAGTAAAGTATTTATTCAAATTCATTTCCATTGAGAAATAGCTTTTTCAAAAAGCTCTACGGATATTTCTAATCATATCCTTTGTTTCGTTAATCGAGTTAAAAAATATTTGAACAAAAATGGTGATTTTTATCATTAGCAATATCAAAATAAAGATTTTTGCAATTCGGCATAACTACAGATTACTTCAGCCAACATGAGATCTCACGTAGATTCGAATTATTAAAATTGACTAGTACTTTAACTTGAAGATAGTAATTTGAAATTTTTAAAGCTGTTATCAAGCAAAATGTTTAAAAGCGCTTAAGAAGACATGTCTCAATTAATTTTATTGTTCACAGGTAGACCATTTCTATTGAGTCTTAAAAAATTAGCATTCAAATAAAATAAGCTTCACCAAAAAGAAACAAAACAACATTAATGCATAAATAATAAACATTAATTCATTGTAATATATTAAGTTTACTGAACATATTGATAAAAAGTGCAAGAAAATAGAAAATTATATCAAATTCTTTTATTTATTAGAATGTTGTCCGCAAGACCATCGCTTTTTGCTTTCTTTTATAGCGAATAGTGTGATTAAAATAATTTGATAAAAGCGATTTTTTGGAAAACTTCAATGATAGGAAAATTATATTTCTTGAGTTTAAAATTAATTCATTTTAGCTAATCATTTAAAACTAAAATATTGACACTTTTATGAAAAAAAACTTACCACGTAAAATACTACGGATCAATTTATGCAGCCTTCTTTCCATATTCAATAATTGTTCAGATTTTGCAAACTTACTATTCATAGAACAAATTCAAAGATTTATTTAAGCACAATTTAAAATTTTTAGAGTCTCGAATCAATTTTAAACAATTTAAAGAAGTCATTCAGTTTTATGAGCTACACTCTCTATTAAATTTAAAATCGAAAATGAAGCAACTTCCTGAACAATTTAGTTTACGACGAAATTTTTTATTTAATAACGAACATTCAATTGACAATACGATTTTTATTCGAATCTAGCTCTGTGAAAATCTGCGTAATCATTTTATCACGCGAGCTCAAAGAATCGCTTTAATTTTCTCATAAAAAATTTTAACTAAATTTATATTGGCAATTTTCGCATTTGTTTTTATTAAAACAAAAAAAAATAATCGAAGAGATTAGTTAATTAAAAAGAGAGCAAAATGTGAGTATTCAATGTTCACAATCACCACTTAAAAGAAACGAGCTTAAAAGAAGCGGTTGTGCGATAAACATGTCGTCAGCTCAGGACATTTACAAAAAGCATGCCGTTGACGACTTGCCTTGCCCGTTACACTATACTCTATCCCAAAACCTCTACATTTTCTCTTGGGTCTCTAGCGGCTTTGGCAATTAAGTATGCACAATTTATTTGCAGTTATTTATCGTTAAAGCATAAAATATCATAACAAAAGCTTTTCGATGCACGATTGTCTTGAAATGCACATTTATTCAGGCTTTTCATATGACATTTCACTTAAGCATTTCCATTTTCATTTATTCGTTTCAAATATTCAAATTTATATCAACGTGCGTTTTTAGCAGAATTTACTGTATAACTTATCTAAAAAGCTTGCTACATGTAATTTATGATATGATCAAGGGATGATTCATTTTATTACACCGCTATTCAAATGCTCTCATTTGGATTTCTTGTACGCTTTTCCACAAATTGATACTTATTGCGATCGAAAGCATAAACAACGCGATTTACATCTAATTTTGTGTGTATCAAGTTAAATAAAGGTTTTTGTCTACATCGAACTCCTATCGTAGCATGAAGCGGTTACGTTTCTCAAATTTTTTCGAGAGGATGAATATTTCAGAAATTCCTCATAAAGTGATTATTTTGCAAAGTTTGAGAGCGATATCAGTTCGAGTCTAAAAACGCCGAATGGGAGGTTTTTAGAAGTCACTGCTTTCAATGTGTTCTCAAATAAGGAATTGAATGTCGAGTGAAAAACTCAAGTTTTACACCGATTTGTGAATTAGAAAAGAGACATAAATTTCATTCGGTTTTGGTTGGGAGCCATCCAAAACCAAACTCATTAATAAAATTTGATATTCACTCGTTCGGGCTGTCATTCGCGAATTTGCAAAACGTCAAAAATTACCTGCAGTTTCAATGCTTTTTGTATTCCTTTCATAATCATTAATTTTGTTACTTCAAATTTAAATTCGTTTTCATTTACCTCTATTTGTAGATAAATTAAACGCTTTCAAATTAATTGCTACAATAAAGAGCATTGTTACTGCTTTTAACGATAATTAGTTCAATTTTGTTTTCTCTGCATTCGCAGTTTCTGTGTATATATGTTATTCGAAAGCACGTCTCCACATGTAGCGTTTGTAAATTTAGAGGTGAAAACAATTATTTTTAGCTTTACATTCAGCAGCGAAAACTTCGCGCGACCAATTTTAAACGCGAGGCGAACGCTTGTGTCAGTATTTTGGATCGAAGCAAAAGCTGACTTTTCTTTACGTTGAATTGAAGGCAGAAAAGTTTTAATTCAAAACGTTGCTCTGCTAACATGACGGATAACATTCAAATCTAATCAAATAGTTCGTAAAATAAATGTTTCGTGACGCTCATTTACGGCGAGTCAAAACAAAACAAAAACCAACTGAGGTGGAGAAAATGTCGTGACTGCGAGCTTTTAAACTGACAAAAGTTCATTGCTAGTCAATTAATGAAATTGATCGCATTTCTTACTCTAGGAGCTTTTAAAGCCTTAATTCGATGTCTCTTGCAATGAAAACTTATTTGTTCAATTCGCTTTGGTTAATTAGAAGGATAATTATTTATAAATGATAAAATGATTTTCTCTAATTGGAAACAATGGCGAAACAGTTTTGCTTTCATTTAACGTCATAGTAAATTGTTCAGCATCACTTTGTTCGGCGGGAAAGAGACATTTACAGGCGACTTTTGCCATTTCGTGAAACTCAATAACGAAAATGCTTTCAAAATTGCCTTTAAAACAAATACACCTAAACATTTTGCTTTGAATTTGGTGAAACATGAACAAGTTTAAGAGATGAAAAAGTTTGCGATGAGGAAGTACAATCGCACGCAAACGGTGCGATCGCTTCTGTCGAAAACAAACGCGAGACTAAATTTTTGTGCGAAAAATTTCATTAAATTCTTGAAATGTATACGAAAAGCAGAACAAAAATAAAAAAGCGGAGACAAACTTGTGTTTTTAGCGAGATTCGAGCGAGTGGAAAACGAGAGTAAAGACAACGCATCGCTGTCCTTTTTTGGAATAGCGTCACTATTAGTGATGCGCTGTCTGCTTACTTTATGCTGCACGCAACAGCTTTTTGCACACGGCCCGCACGTGTTTATTCTTGGTTCTGTTTGCTGGGCTCGAAATGCAAAGTAAAAAAGTGTCTATCTTCATCGCTCTTATTAGATTTCCTTGTTGGAATTTGTACACAACTTTTACAAAAGCTGTAAAAAGTAATGGAAACAAGAGTGAACAGTTGGGACCGATGAATGAAGCTAAAGACCGATGAAGAACATTTTTGCGCCATAATTTAAGCTGCAAAATTTATGCTCACTCAGAGCTCGTGTTACATAAGTTGCCAGTTGATGTTGTATACAGCAGAGTACAACGCGATGAACACCTCTGTGAATACGTAATGCGGTACACCTACAGACACACATCTAAATCTAGAGCGGATCGCGAGGCTCGCGGCGTGCGAAGCATTGAGAAGGGGGAATGAAGCAGCGAGTCGCGCCTTTGGGTTGATTTGTGTCGTAACTCTTAAGTAACTTATATTTTAAGTGAACGTACCGAATTCGATTGAAAATAAAACCATTCCTTGCCGCCCACAGAATTAGGGGACGTGAACGCATTCGCTATTTGAGCCACGTATTAAGCATAGCTTTACATTCACTGTTCAAAGCGAGAAACGATTATTGCTGTTCGAGTCGTGTTTGTGCACTACATCGTGTTGCTTCAACTGCTCTCGTTTTCTCACTTGTTCGTGTTCGCTCGCAACTATGTCTGAAGAAGTCGAAGTGCGAAAAGTGGTTAAGACCACAAAAAAGAAAAAGAAAGTAACCATTGAGGGTGAACAAATTCAGGAACGATCGGATTCGATTGATGCCAGCGATCAGAAGAACGGGGTATTGTCTGCGTCCGATGCTATCGAATCTTAGCCGCTCTCCTCTCAACTGTTGCTTCAGCTGGTAGTTTTTGCTCATTTTTCAAGTCAAAATGTTCGCTTAGCAAATTTTATTTATTTCACTCCGTTCGTTTATTTGCAAATTGCGACAATGACTTGAATTGAGGCTGTAGAATAAAATTTGATTATGTTTTTGTCGCTTTTCTGCTTCTTCAGCGAAAGCAGCGAAAGTCGAGCGAAAGCAAACACTTTCGAACGAAGCGAAAAAGTGCTTAAAACTATAAATAGTGTTGAGTAAAAGAGAGAAGCGGAGAGGAGAGATTCGTTATTGTGAAACTTTGCGCATTTCAATTCAGCAAAAATTAAAAAATGAATAAAACGCCGTTCCTCCCGTACAGCTTATATTTACGGGCGAGTACACGAAGGCGATGTCTAAAGACTGGCACACCACGCATTTCTGCTGCTGGCAATGCGACGAGACCCTCACAGGACGTCGATATATTCTAAAGGAAGAACACCCTTATTGTATAAAGTGCTATGAATCGATGTTCTCGAACGTTTGCGAAGAATGTAGCAAAGCGATCGGCATTGACGCTAAGGTGAGAATTCGAAAATTTCGCCACTTTTTCACTTCCTTGCTGTCCATTTTCATTTTATATTCTCATTCTTTATTCTTGCTAAAATGAAGAAATATTTTAGTATTCACAAAGATTTTGGAAAAGCAAAAATTTTCCTTAAATTTATAATTTTTGCGAAAGTAAAAAGAAAAAACGAAGATTCAACTCAATTTTCAATTTTGCGAATTAATTGCTTTAGTTGTTAGAATTTTGGCCAAAAAATATTGCATCCGTTTTAAAAATAAGCCCATAAAAAATCTAAAAACTTCTTTTATAAGCACATTTTGCCTTGTCTACACATTTCGCTTCTTTCAAAACTGTGCCAAAAATAAGTACGAATTGTTATCCTATTTCAGCTTTTGAAGTTGAATGTAAATTGATGATACGATGAGAAGAAGTGTTTGGTTTTCAATGAGTTTAAATTTGATTTCGAGGATATTTGATTTCACACTATAATGCATAACTCTATATAAAGCGAAGAGGATTCTTGCCATTTTCCAAAAATAAATCTGAACTAAATGCTTTCTTTTCGCTTTCACTGTATTTTGAATCAAGTAAATGGCAAAACGCCCTTTGCATTCTTTTACAATGTTAATATCAAAAATGAAATATTTGCTCGATTCTAAGCCTAAATTTTTGCTGACCAGGACCTGTCGTACAAAGACAAACATTGGCACGAAGAATGCTTTGTTTGCACCAAATGCAAAATGTCGTTGGTCGACCAGCCATTTGGTTCCAAAGCAGAGAGGGTTTATTGCGGATCTTGTTATGATACCGCATTTGCCAGTCGTTGCGACGGTTGCAGTCAACCATTCAAAGCTGGTAAAACTGATTGATTAATAACGATTTAGTTTTTAAAATTCGACTTCGCTTTTAGGCATGAAAAAGATGGAATATAAAGGTCATCAATGGCATGAGAATTGCTTCTGTTGCAAGACTTGCAGCAACCCAATAGGCAACAAGAGTTTCGTTCCCCGTGACACCGATATTTTCTGTAGCGACTGCTATGAAAGCAACTTTTCTACTCGCTGTGTGAAATGCAATGAGGTCAGTGATTTCTCCACAATTACTTTCCACTCATAACCGTTCTGGTTGTGCGTATCAGACCATTGGAACAGGTGGCATCACTTACAAAGACGAACCATGGCACATGGAATGCTTTGTGTGTGTGAAATGCTCTAACTCGTTAGCTGGACAAAAGTTCACTACCAGAGAAGGATCCCCATTTTGTTCAACTTGCTATAACGAGCTGTACGCGAAACGTTGCTGCAACTGTGAACAGGCCATTACTGGTAAACCAATCTAATTGAAAAAAATTTTTTCTGAGGCACTTTTACCGAAATAGGCGCCGGTGGAACCCGATTCGTCTCGTTCGAAGATAAAAATTGGCACAATGAGTGTTTCGTTTGCTCTGGATGCAGATGTTCGCTAGTCGGTAAAGGCTTCATTGGCGATGGCAATGATATTCTTTGTCCCGAATGCGCGAAAAAGAAGATTAGCATGTAAACGACATTTAAAACGATATTTAAGAACGTATTTAAGAAGCAAATTTAATTACGAAAAGATTATATAAAAATGCAGCGAACGACAATTAGAAACGAAATTTGGCGAAACTCGATTATTTTTTCTTACGCGAACTTCATAGTTTCGTCTGTTCTATCGAAATCTAAAAACCGCATAAATTAGTTGTTAAATCAATGCTTTTATTTATCACTTCGAAGACCAAAATTTTAATTAAATTCATTTCGATTCGAATAATGACGCTTTTCAATACAAAATTGTAACAAAACAAAATTTGGTTTGTTAACCGCACTGCCAACTAACTTTTGAAAATTGTGCGATTCGAACGTAAACGAGACAGCAATGTTTTATTACTGTTATCAAACTTGTTGATCGACAAATCTAAAACAGCACAGATTTGCTTATTTAAGTTGTATTTGTTTTTCTTTCCTTAAATTAAAAATTAATTTCAATAATTGATGTTCGTTTCGCGAATTCATTCAAACTTTTCTCATCAGTTTGTAATCAATTTTTTTTTTCTTCAGTTTTATAAGCAATCATCTAACTTTAGTTTGTTTACACGGAAGAGAACTGGCAACTTCTCTTCGAGCTCACTGAATGCGAAAATATTTTCATGACTTTTGCCTAAATCTCAAGGAGTTGCGTTTAATTTTGCCAAAATAAAATCACAATTTTGATTGAAAACATAAAAATGTAATCATTCCACTAAAGCGCGATTCTAATTGATTCAATTTGATTTCGGTTTTCACACGATTGTGTTTGAGGCTTCGATCCCGAATTTGTTGATTGTTAAATACATTTTTGCTGCAGTTTCCAGAAAGAGATAGCGTAGAATATTGGAGTGGCAAGAAGATTTAAGAACTCCAAAAAAAATGAATTTGTCACATCTGTTGAGGTAAACATTCTGAAGAATTCGAATAACTGATGAAGGCTTTAAAGGATGGACATGAAACAAAAGTATGTGATTTTATCAAAATAGAAAAAAAATGTAAATGCTGAATTCAATTGAATTCGATTGAATGCTTGATTCAATCGATTCTGAATTAGTCGTCATTTCAAATATGGCATAAAAATTCATCATTTATCTTAGAAAAAGGTGCGGCAGTAAGATAAGCTCATTTGTGCGATTCTAATTGATTTACGAGCAGTGAATTTATGTAAAAAAAATGTCTGCAAATTATGGACGCAAGAAGATTAGAGCTGAATTACTGACAAGTATTCATTAATTAAACCAGCCTCATAGAATAAATTGTGTTTGTTTTAAATATCAACACACGACAAAAACATTATCAGAAAAATCAAGAAACAACTTAATATTTATCTAAAAT
Organism: Dinothrombium tinctorium; assembly: GCA_003675995.1. Classification (NCBI taxonomy): domain Eukaryota; kingdom Metazoa; phylum Arthropoda; class Arachnida; order Trombidiformes; family Trombidiidae; genus Dinothrombium; species Dinothrombium tinctorium. The sequence goes on from NCKU01002362.1 coordinate 17,168, forward strand.
TCAGAATGTTACTTATTTTGCTTTACTGAAGCAAATCCGATCAGCACCTGAAATCGTTATTGTTATCGCAATCAACTTCTTGCTAGTAGAGAACAAACGAATACGGCTGGCATTACGAAGAAGTGACTTCAGCTATGGACAATTTTTGTAGCAATTTATTGAATTCAATTAGGAACCATTTGGAATTAGAAGTCATTGTCAAACAAAGTTGGCATAAACAATACTGTAGAAAATCAAGACTCAATCTTCAGGCTGCTGTTAAAGTTAATTGGAAGCACTATCTCACAAGGAAAGCTTTTTAGGCGCCACTCACCAAATTTGATAAAAAATTATTTTACAATTAGCTATCGAAAAACTCAATCAAATAACGATAGTCTTTTTACTCCAATTGTCTCGGTCATAAAAATCGTGCAAAATTTTGAAAGATATGAATAAATATTTAAATAAAATAATCATAAGTATGAAAAGCTTGGTGAAGATTGACAAAAATTGCTGATTTGGCCCAAATTGGACGTGGCTTTCTATGTCTTGATCAAAACATATAGAAATGGATGCCTCTTCTTTACAAAAATTTATTCATTGCATCATGTTTATCAAATTTGTTTATTTCTTTCCAATTTTATTTGCTTTCAAAGAAGTCCTCTGCTGGGTGTTCATTTCATACGAAATATCTCGTCGATGTTATTAACAACAGTATTTTTGCATTCTTTCTCATGTGGATTTCAGCAACTGTAAATAATTTTATACTTTTGTATTAACATTAAGGTTGTCTTCTGTTCAGAAACAGTTGTTCAAATTGTTTTGCTGACAGTTAGAATTTGCCGATGAAATGAACGCTCGGACAAGTCGCTGATTCTGTACTACGAATGCTATTTTTGGTTTATATTGAATGTTTTTATGATTTATTATCACCGATACAACTGATTCGAGTGTTTATTAGCGGTATGGACACGAATGTAATTATTTAAGATATTAACATTATACATTCTAAAGATATTAAGGATATTAAAAATATAACCTTCCTGACAGTAATTATAATACACGCTTAGCTAATTATCTTGGAATTAGTTCGTGCTTTATTTGGCAGTTGACATCAGTGATATATTTACTTTTTCATTTGTTGTCATTTTAAGTGCAATTATAAGTGCAGCTCTTGAATTCAAGGTACGATCGTTTCAAAATAAAATGTTTCGATTAGCGAAAGTGAGCTTGACTGCAAAGAAACTTTAACTATTAATTCATCTTGTGCTTTGCAGCTAAGCTCACTTTTTAATTATCAAAACATTTTATTTTGAATCGGTAGTACTTGTACCACTTTTAACATTTCTGATCATTAGGAATTCTTGTAAACTTTGAGTAAAAACGCTTTTCTAAAAAATATCAAATACATTTCAATAGTCAATTTCATTTCAATAAGTCGCTTATCTTCAATATATTTTGAAATGTTTATATTCGCCTGAAATAAGTCATTAGCTCATTAGTAAATGTCCTCGCTTATTGCGCAACTATTTTCACACTTCATATGCTGTAGGTTACAATTAATAAGGACTTTTAAGTTATTTGAAATTTTAATGGATCGAATATAGGGTGGGGAAAAAAGAGGCGCAACTTTTTTGATTTGAAATATTTTAAAGATGCAAGTTTAGAGTTTTATAATTTTGAAATTAAATTGATTCGTGTTTATTCATAAATAAATGCTACAAATCCTATGAAAAAATATTTATGAATAAAAAAGTTACCAAAAATAAACCCGGTCCATATCGAAAAACTTTTTTTAAGTGATTTATTAGCAATTTTCGGAGATTAATTACCTCATGATAAGACTTAATATTACTTAAAATTTGTTATGACTCCTAATACACAAAATACACTTTTTACCTCTAAAATAAGATTGAAATAATTCGTGAAAATTTCTTTTCGAATTTGGAAATTTTTTTTCAAAAACTACATTTTTGCAGATTTTCTTAACTTTTCAAATTGTGAAAAAACTGAAATCTCAATCATAAATATTTTACATCAAAAGTTTTTCTTATAAAATCTTTTTGTTTGATTTTATTAATCAATCCGAAATGTTCAATAAAATATCTTAAAATCAATTTAACATGAACTTTTGTCAGATTTATAAAATAAAATGGCAAAAAATTGTGTAAAAAGGTTTTCGACATTTGTCCTTTCTTGATTAGTGACTTTTTTAATTGTAAATATTTTTTGATGAGATTTACAGCATTTAGTCATAAATAAATGTGAATAATTTAAATTATAAAAATCGAAACTTGCATCTTTAAAATATTCCAAATCAAAAAGGCTCCGTTATCTTTTGTCCCCACCCTGTACA
>NCKU01002363.1:0-19499 GCA_003675995.1 Dinothrombium tinctorium
TTTCGAAATGCAAATTTCAATTTCAAATGCTAAATTGTTTATGTTACGCTTGATTGCGTTATTTTATGTAAAATCTTTCACACGCTTGCATTACAATTTATAACGCGTTTTCGCGGCCCTTAAAAGTTTGCACTTTTTAAGTCTAACGACAGAATTATTGATTACCATAAAAAGCGTGATTATGGTGATATCGTATCAAATGCTAAATTTACCAAGTTCTATGCAATCTCATGAAACATTTTTCAAAGCTAGCGACGCTCCATTTGCTTGATTACGGACTTTCCCAAATTTATTTAAAAGCTACGAACATGCGAGAAAAACGACAACATCGAATGATGTAAATGAAAAAACTTATTTTCGAATGAAAATTTCTTAAGTTGTTTTGCGTCACATCTTTTTCATGCGCGACCTACAACTATTTTTCTCCCTGTAATTCAGACTTTAAATTGCTAAACTCGTTAATTATTAAACAGAGAAGATATCGATTACATAAACAACAATTTCCATCATTTTGAATCGAACTTAATTCGAATTTAATTCAAATTAATTGAAATGATTGCGCATCATTTTCTTATTTTGATTCCTGAGCGAAAACGAGTTGCTCTCGTCAAATTAAGTGAAGAGTTTGTACTAAAAGCCGAATGAATTTAATGTTACAGAATAATGAGGGAATATCAAGTCCGCAGTACGCTATTGAAAAAAATGAAAATCGCTGAAACTTCTCAGATTTCTAGTTTTTTAGGTTTTATTACACAACTTTGAAATTGCTCTAAAAATTTATTTTCCATAATTTTGAAATTGTCTCTCATTTTTCGACAAAAATTCTCAAAAAAAACAACTTTCGCGGAATGCGCTCCAACTGTTTTCAACCTTAACGCAATGTGAATGGCAATATTTAAAGATTATAAGTAGGGATTGTCTGAAGACAATTGACAAAAGAAACCTCTTTGAATTGATTTTCATCGTAAGAAGTGACATAATGTTCGTAAAGGAAAGATTCTCCTTTTTAGCTTTTTTCTCTCGAGTGAATTCCAAGATGTTCAACTCTTCCATTTTTCCTCATTTTCATTTTCTTCCTCAAAAAATACTGAAACACACTAAATGATGTAAAGTGTTATTTGACTAGAGCTCTACTCTAGTGCTTGCTTGACTAAAGAATCTAATCTAACCTAACTCAGACTTGTTTTAACATCGGCTTTTTCTAAACTCGAGCGCTGGAATCACAAAAGTGAGGTTAACATTGAATTGAAGCTCAATTTTACGAAAAAGCTGGGCTGACTCGAGATCCAGAATACAGCCGAAAGTGTGTATAACATATCCTCAATGTTTTTCTAGCAATCAGTATCTCAGCCCACCTCTGCGCCACATAATATTCTTTACTCGCGCTGCAATAAACTTTTCTCATAAAAAATCAAATTGTAAGCAATAAGCGAAAACAGCACAAAAATAAAACTTAAAATGATTCAGAAATATCATTCCAAAAACTTCTGTCGAGTTGAGGCTAAATAAGAGCTTATGGCATCTCACTTTTAGCAACACCCGTTTGGAGCAAACTCTCGTAATTACTGCGAGGTAAAGCTTTGATTGACAACGGTAATAATCGAGCGGCTTAATTGGCCACACTGCTTTTGGCGAGGATTGAGACGTGACGGACTCTATACGCGCTTTAAAAAATTGAAATTTTCTTGCTTTCGCTTTTGGCGTATATTCTTTTTTGTTTACTGCGCTTTTGTTGTCGATTTGTTTGAGTTTCGAAAGGAAGGCACTGAAAAAGTTTCTTGAAAGAAGAACTTTTTTTCGCAAAACGAGAGTAGAGTGAAAAGAAAATCAGAGTTAGGGTTTGAAAGGTCAGATGAAGTGATACCAAACACAAGTTTTTTGAGATTAATTTTACTTTTTAGCGAAAAGCGATTCAAATCCAATCGATCGAAACTTATCGACTTCGGTTTCGTAACTAGTTCGAGAGAAAAAGAGAAAATTAGGTTTTCTTCTTTTTACCATTTATTTTAATTACGCTTTTTCTTCGTCGCTTCTAACGCCCGAAGTCATCGGTCGTATAAGCATCTGCCCCAAGTCATTTGCTGCAAACGAAATTAATCGTCAAATAATTTAATTACCGGTTTTAGCATTTGCTTTTCACTATGAGTTCTTGTATGCAAAATTATAATTAAGCGAGTGCATAATTAGAAAAGAAAGTTTAAACGAAAAAATCAATAAATCGAAAACTGCAGTTCAATATTCAAATAATGAGGTTTAAATTTTACATTTTTTTTGTCGTTGATTGATCAATCCGAAAAAGGCAAATGTAAATAACCGATTTAAATGAGAATTAAGCTTACGTTTCTTAAATTTAAAAGCAATTAATTTGTTTACTCTTTACGAACTTCTCGAAATCCACTTTTAATGTAAACTGCCAACTTAAATCGAAGAAGCTAGAAACGAATATTGCATTACTTCAGTGACAGCGCATTAAAGCAAAGTTGCAATGCATTACTCTGAAACGATAATTTTTCCCATTTTTTTGCGCAATATTTTAAGCATGGAGAAAATTTCACAGAATTGTCAGAATAGTTCAGGTTGGCCAAATTAGAGCGAATGATTCGTGACATTTTTAAGTTTCGCAATCAACTTTTCTCAATAAACCATTAATATTATTTGGTATTTACTCGTGTTTAAGTGCTACGAGTTTTATAAAAACTGACGGACTCATTGCAAAATTTATTATTTTAAACTAAACATGTCGAAAAATTTTTAAACATTTCTCGCGACTTTATTGAATAAAATCATTGAAAAATGAAAAAAAATTCACTCATCAATAAAATACTTATTGTCTCCATTTAAACAAATATATTCGTGGTTTAACGAGAAAAATCCATTGCGAAAAGCTTAAAAATATTGCGAATTAAAATATTGAACATAATTTTCGACAAAACTGTAATGTAGCAACTTTAGCTAGTCATTCGGCGCTAATAAAACTAATTTTAAACAAGAATATTGATTTCATTCGTAAAAAAAAGATGAAAGTGTTTTGATTTCATCGAACTATCGATTGAAAATGATAAAATTTAAGTTGTTCAGTAAATAATTTAAGTTCATTATTTCGCCAGTTAATTGGTGCGATAAAAGTTTATTGTACATATCACACAGTCATTATAATCAAAAATGTAAACGTCTTAACAAATTGACTAGAAAAAAAATCAAAAATGCTGATCCAATGTACTATCGCGCATCAAAAAAGAATTATTCCACATACAATTTGAGTATAATTTTAAATGTTGAACACCCGTAAACATAACGGTTCTTATTTTGTTCCATATTAATGTTCTGAGGATGAAAAAGTGAATTGTTCGTTTAACGATCGCTTTTTGACTAAAAATAAACGAATATTGTAGCAGCTCAAGAGGCATTTTGCTTTTCATTTTCTCGGCTCAAGAATGCAAAAAAGAAGGATCAATTGAAGATACTTTGGCGCTTAAAAACGAATGCATACAATAAATGAGATTCTGAAGGTTGTTTGAAATTATTTCTTTGGTTACTGTTCGCGCACTTCGGCGGTTGAAATTATTTGCTTCATTCTCCAGTTTAACGTTTGTTTGAAAATGCAGCCATAATTTATTTCTTCCGTCGTCAGAAGAACTTTTCAGTTGAGAGAATTTGAAACTCCATTTGTATGTTTTTTCTCTTGGATCATAAAAAGCAAAACCAATTTTCCAATCAAGCGTCAAGCTTCCGGACTTTCCTTCGGCAATGACAGCAAAAGTTTTACTCTGCAAGGAATGAATGTCAGTTTTAAATGTTTATAATTAAAAGCTCCTTTGTTTAACTTATTACGAACCCCTAATTGCGTGACCGAATAATAAGTGGCCTTATTCCATGCATTCTTTATCTTCATCAAATCGTGACCCGTTTCGACTGACAAGTAAGCGATTGACGACGGACCAAATTTGCACACATTTGATGTACCGAGTTGATTGTGTCCATTAGCCGTGAGAAGGATGAAGCAATTTTCTCTTTCGTCGACTAATTCATTGGTTTTAAGACATCTTAACACAGACTGATAGCATCTGTAAACAGCAATATAACTTGAGAGCCTCTCATCGTCTCCATGACCCGCTTCGCCATTGAAATATTTTAAAAAATGACCAGCGTTATTATAAATATAAAGCTCACCGCCTTTAATGACCAGATACTTGGTGGTCCATCGGTAGCACGGTCGGTGGGGCTCTTGCTTGCTTGAAGGATAACCTTGACTCACCCATCCCATAAACAATATTTGTTCTGTTTTCGCTAATTTTTCATTCAAAGCTTTAAGGTAATTGCTATTTAACTTATTTACATAGTTATCAATTTCGGTCCTCCACTCACTGTAGATAATAGAATCATTGCATGTAACAATTGCTGAAGAGAGCGATTTCCTCTTCTGTGAGATTGAGTTAGTGAGTGACTCGACACTACTATTATCGGAATCACTATGAGGAAGGCACCATCTTATTTCAAATCCATTTGGTCTCACTTTATCCGTGTCGTGAATATATTTAGTGACGTGACAACATAATAGGTCAACTGAGATCACGTCGATCCACTTAGTTGTAAGAACACGTTTGTCGGTAGTTTTTGAGTTTTCTTTTTTATTATTGTTAATCCTTGGCAATCGCCATTCTTCCTTTTTCTTCCAGCACTTATTCAAGAAAGGCGAAGCTGTTTTGAAGTGTTTCACAGTGAGTGTTACACGACTGCCCGCACTTTTCAATATTTTGATCGCTTGGTCGTGGGTTGACAGTGAAAGTGGAATTTCGTTCACTTTTATTATTGCATCGCCAATAAACAATTGCCCACTTCTATCAGCAGGACTATTCTTCACTAAACTCGATATCAAAATAGGCAAACCGTGCTCGGATCCACCTTTTATATTTATACCGAGTCCTGTTTTGTCTTTCACTAATTTCACTTCTCTAAAGTCGGATAAATTTTCGGCTCCCGACGATGATTCGGATGACGATTCAAACAGCCAGTTGGGAGAATCTATACTTAGAGCTTCACTTTCAGCAACTTCCTTTTGAAGAATTAACTTTTCCGGAGTTAATCGTAAACGCATGGGCTCAGGTCTTGCTGAAAGACCACTTTTCGAACCATTTCTGACGAAATTGTCGCAAACAGTGACCATTCCCAACTTGCTGCCTAATCGTTGTTTGCTGCTGCTTTCTGCACTTTCGCTACTTTCGGTCGAAACAGTTGTTTTGCTTTCCGAAATCGACATCGCGAATGAATCGAAGGTCTTGCAACGAGTGTTGCTCGTGTGCAAACACAAGGATCTATTCTGCGAACGAAAACAAACTATTTTATTGCAGTGGAAGTAAAACAGCAAAAAAGAAAAAAATCTTCCGTTTGATTGTTGACAAGAAATTGCAATTATAAAGCAGATAATAAAGAAGACACTATACTTTGAGACGCTTGATGCGAACGCAATTGCCAATTGCGTTTAGAGCAGGGAGCAAAAAGCGAAGGAAGAAACGTTTCGTCTAAAAAGGCAAAAGCAGCAAAACGTGAGGAGAAAACTCCGCGAAGATTTTTTAAAGTGTGGCCTCTAAATGCGATACCGAAGAGCTCGCACATTTCACTCGAAGAACGAAGAGATGCAATCGCGACAACTGCTCTCCGCGCTTCGATCGTTGCTCACTTGTTTCGCTTTTGCGGCAATTCAAAACGTACCCAAATTTGATCGACGATTGAATTAGAATCACGCTTTTACGGCTTTTGCTTTTTAATCATTTTCGCACAAAAAGCGAACGCGCACAAATGAAGCGTTTCTTAAGCAATTGCGATTAAAATGAACATTTCGGCGATAAATAAACGCGATAAGAGACAGTGACCGAAACGCGCTCGTCTCGAATGCGATCGCTGCGCTGCAATCTGCGATCGCGAGTAATGAATGAGAGCGGCACTCAATTCCAACAATTAATTGCGAATTCAAAAAACGAGGAAAGATGCGTTCAACGCAATGGTCAAAAAGCGAAAGCTGGATGTGTGTCGCGACCGACACACGGTTGCCACATTTGCGGCATTCGAGTGCTCGTTGACAGGGAAACAGTTTGAAGAGCGGCGTTTTTCGAGCGACAAACACCGCAAACAGACAGCAAACAGAGGAGGCGATCGAAGGCATCGAATTGAGCGAACTCATACCTTTTACCTTTGCGAGAAACGTGAATCGATTGAAGAGCGCGAAACACGCTGTGTTTACCATTCGTTCCGTTCGTTCACATTTCGCGAACTTTTCGCACGCTTTCAATATTCATGTGACGCTCGCGAAACGAGAGTCAAGCGTTCGCTTCGAGTGTCATTTCTGAGCGAAAGCCGCTCGTTTTCTCGAAAGCAAAAACAGTTTGTTTGAAAACGAAAAGGCAAACGAAACTTGCGTTTGAAAGCGAAGCAGAGTTGCATTCACTGCACACAGCGCAAAGTGCACGCATTCATTCACCGATCGCACGGCGAGTGTTGTGCCGCGCGATTGTGGGTGCAATCAATGCAGTCGCTGTTTACGCCCTTTCGGCGACAAGTGTACGCCTCTCTTCATTCAACGCATCGAATGCAGCGAACGCCAAATGCCGAATGCAGAATGAAGCCACTTTTGTGTTTCGCATGCTTTTAGTTTTTAATTTTTGAAAAATGATTATTTGCGAAAATGGGGCCAACACTTTGCTGTTGAAAGCCACCACTTTTTGCTTCGCTTTGTTTCTTCTTTCGTCTCTCGTCTTAATTATTTGTAATTCAAATTGTCAGTTGCATCGTCCACAAACGAACTCCACTTCTATTTTCATGCTTTGCTCTCATATTTAGCAAAGCGCGTTTAGCAAACACACCGCGTGCCCCCGAACTCAAATTCAAATCTGACTTGATATTGCTTTGAGTAACGCTGATCTGAAACTGCATAGTGCGAGAAAACGCGAGTGAGCCGAACACCGCAAATATTCAACAGCATTCATTCATTTGTTCGTTTACTCGTTCACAGGTATTTGTTTTTCTAAGCTTGCATTTCGAACGCAGCTCTCTTTTGCGTTTCAACAAAAACAATATTTGAAAAACAATAAAAGCGTAATTCATCGCCAAGTTTGATCACGTTTAAAAGACCACCGAATCACGGCAATTTTCAAACGCATACGAATGAGGTAATTGTTGTGTGATTCTGGAGTAATTGGATACTGAATTCAATATTTTACTGCGAGAGAGAGAGAGAGAGAGAGAGAGAGAGAGCGAACACAGAACTGGATGCAGAAGAGAGCAATTGACTTCGCTGACCTGAAGTCCGCTTCTGCGTTGAGCGTCGGAATTTTTACTGTTTTTCCGACTCTGACTTTAATTTCGAGCCACTTTAAAAAAGTCAAAAAACTTGCGCTGAAACGAGAAAAAGTAGCGCAAAAACAAAATTATAAATCACTTGACTATTGTCAGCTGTTAGCACACAATTTTGAATACTTTAAATTATAATCCAATGTATTCATTGTTTTCTTTTTGCAAAGCAAGTTTCAACAGATGCTTTATAATGATGATTGCTCTTTCCCACAATTCTGCTTTGTCCGCTGTCTTAATAATATGCGTTTCTAATTTCAATGCGAAACGCGTTCAAATATAAAAGAATACAAATCGACAAACTCGAGTGATTTGATGAAACACTTTTCAAAGCAGCAATCAATTTGGGCAAAAGTTTTTTCTTCAAACAGGATGTGACCAGTGTGGCAATTAAGAAAGTTGCCAAACGCAAAAACTCATTACTCGTCTATTTCTCTCTAGAATAATCACTATCGCGAATGCGATTTCTGCACATTTTTGCTGTTTTTAATGCGGCTTTCGAAAATTGTTTTCAAGAAAAGAGTGGTAAACTTTGATTAATTTTTTCGCAGCTACAGTTTTCGAGATGATGATTAAAATGCCTAAATTTACATCATCTCTATCGTTGAACGTGGTAATATTTAATCGAAAACTAACCGATGTTCAACTTGTCATTCAAAGTTGAATTTTTTCCTCGAAATTGATCTTCGAATTTCAAAGTGATCGGAATCGATCTTTGAGCACTCATCTCAATTTCAAAGTAGCGATAGAGAAGTGTTATTATTTTCTAAACTGTTTATTCGCCTCTGGATTCCACCGCAATTCAAGCATTTCTCAATGGTCGTTTCGATAAACCAGGGCAAGGATTGAGTGTAACCAATAGCTCGAATGTTTTTGAGGAATTTCTTTGAAAATTTCATGCTTTATTCGCTCCACTATATTTTTCACTTAATTTGTAGTTTGCGAACTTTTCTCGTTTTTTGATATCAGAGCTTTGAGAATTTTGAAATCTATTTTTTAAAAATTGATTTCGTTGTCTCACCAATACGAACACTCGCCTAAAGCTTGATTGAGAACATGAAAATGGGTGCGTTTTGTGTTTCTCGATAGCTAAAGGCGGATTGCTGCGCTCTACACCCCTTCATAATTTCACACCCTTCAAAAGAATCGAATTTCATCAAAATGAATTCGCCTTTCGCAGCAAAACACAGCTTTGGCTGTCCATTTTTGCCATTCTCAGAGCACCGCTAAACTGAAAATAGAACTTGAAAGCATTACTGAAATTCGCACAATTACTCGCCTAGTGTGAACTGTAAAACATTTGCAATTTGCACGCTTTACGATTCATGAGAAAGAGAAGTTTCACTCGATGCAATCGCTTTTTATCTGTTATTTGCATCAAATAGGATCAAATAATGCGAAAAACAATTAACTCGAGTTGTTATGCAGCGGCGAAACCGCAAAACAATTTACTTCGTTCATAATTAAACAAAAATAAATTCTGGCCGTAAATTCGAGAAAAAATTATTCGTTATTCGATGACACGCTTTTGAAACACTTAATGCGGCAAACAATTTTTCGTTTTCGTAAACAGCAGCTTCGAAAGCACATAGCTCATGTCGCAACGTTGGCTACCTTATCCATTTAAAACAAGTGAATTTAATGTAAATCGTCGCACAACATTCCGGCAGGAGTTGTACTTAGATTCGCATAGAATTTGATATGCAACATTGCTCCTTATTCTCACTAAACAGACTTCGCTTGCGAAAGTTTTTTCGCTTTCTAGAGAGCAAAGAATAAAGCTCGAAATCGCTTGCACTGGAAGCAAATTTTGGCAAGTGTTGAGTTAACGATTTTTTAATGAATTTAAGAAACGTTTTGAAAGTTTGAGCCAAAAGTAAAATTTTAAATGCAAATAATTATACGGAAACGTTGAGCTAAGTGGAAATTTTAAAAAATCAAAATCGTAATTACAATTGCTTTAGCTTATTGTGTTTTTTTCCGAAAAACATTCGAGAAGCATAGAATTACTGACGAGAAATAATTTTCACGCTAATTAAATTTGATACTGTGCATAAAATTTAGAAATTTAGTTCATGGAGCATGCATTGCGTTGTTTGCAACTAATTGCCATTTTTAAACATTTGTTCTTTGTTTCAGGTAATAAAACATTGAAATGTACTGAAAAGCAACGCCGAAAATAATTTTTTTTTTTGTTCTTTTTGCACGATTTTCGATGAATATAGTTGTTAATAACGCTCGCCAACTGCTCAATCAAGTAATAAAACTGGTGAACGCAAAAGCGTTTTCGAGATGCGTATCACTTCTTTTGCATTGTTCAATTGTTTTCTTCGTCATCCTCTTTTCGAGCGAAAAGCAGATCACGGCTTCATTGACAATTACTTTATACTTGATACTTTAAAGCTATGAAACGGCGATTTTAAACCGCTAATGCATCGATAAACATCGAAAGCACTTTGATGCGTTCTGCGAATCAATGTTTTCAAAGCTAGTTATTCGACCGCAAACCGACGTAGTAACAAAGCCGTTAAACGCCCGAGGCGAATGTCGAACGCGTTAAATCACATAGCTGTATTTGTTTGCATAGATTAGAGAAATTTTCTCTCTTTAAATATGCATCGTCTTCTTCACGTTTGCTGCAGTGTTTTCAATTCAATTAAAGTGATGCTAATTTGATGTAAATGCGGCGTTTTGCGAAGAAACAATTTTTTAAATCGGCTTTAAACACGAAAGTGGTACGAAATAAATTTAAATTAAGCGAAAAAAGTTAAAGCTTCGAGTTTCACGGATCAACGTGTGAAGTGATTGATAGCGCGCGTTTTTACAAGCGAGCATTGCTCGCTGCGCGCACTGCTGCAGCCTGCGATCGTTTGAACCATACGAAACGGTAATTGCAGGCAACGGAGCCGCAAACGCACAGTTTGATTCCTAACAAATTTCGAAGACGAGTATTGCCGAAGATATTCTCATAATCGATGGCTTAAAAGAGAAAAACTTTTTAAAAATAGTGAGAAGCAAGATTAATGTGTTCACAGTAAAATACGATCAAATTCGGTAAAGAAGCCGAGTAAAAGTTTTTTAATCTTGCACAAATCGTTTCTCAAACTCAATTTATTGCATTCTAAATTTAAACATGAATTATGTTTCAATTTCATTGAAAATCAGCCGTTTCTTGCAGCTTAAATCCGATGATAAAAATAATTATTGTGTATTACGCGAAATTATTCACATTTAGTATTAAGTTAAATGTTTTGATGTTTTTGAATTAAATTTAAAAATTCTGCGCGCTTTTCGCTAGCTCGCTCTTAATCTCCATTTTCTTCTTCTCCCAAAGGCCCCTTCGCTCGCTTTCAAGAAATTTGAAAAGGATGATTTATGGTGTTTGTTGATAAAGATTGAGTTCAGACATTAATTACGCGCGAATTCGCTTGTGGTGCGGAGCATCACTCGTTCGCTGCCATCAACTTACTTCTCTCGCGAAAGAGTTGCGTTTACAAATAATTAAGCTTTTCGCTCAATTTCTAAAGGAAAGAGCAAAGAAAAAATTTTTTGTCTGCTAAACGAATGAGGAGGAGTCGCTATTAATTTTACCCGTTCACTTTTCAATTTAATTGATGCCTTTGTAAAATTTTCTTACTCAATGTATTCATCATGTTTGTTGATTTTCAAACATTTCAATATATTTTCCGCTTTGATTAAAAACAACTTATGCACCTTTTACGCGCTTCTAATTTTAAATTGTTTCATCTTTTGACAATTTCTCATCAAAATTCACATCATATTCTTTTCAGTGTGTCTTAATGGTAACGTTCAATACAAATATTATTCAAAAGGCACGTATGAAAAAGATGCCTGGGCGACGAGCAAACTCTCTAAAGTTCGTTCCCATGATAAATCAGTAGGCGTTTATTTTTATGATATTCCTTAAAGGTAATAGATTCAGCTTCAGTTTCTCACTAAGCACTAGCAGCTTCAGCGTTCTAATTTCAAATTCCTTTTTTCTTTTGCTATTAATCCATCTCATCTAAATTAAAAAATGCGTCAATTTAAGTTTGTATGTGAGCTATGAATAAGTTCATTTGTGCAGAGTGCCCACTGTAAGAAAAGAGAAAAGCAAATGAATTCATCTTGCAATTAATAACGATTATCTTGAATTTATCTTCACTCAAAATAGTATCATATTTCAGCTTCGAAGCGAGTTTCTTGAAATTTATTGACATGGATTAACTGCTATTCTATTCTGTCCTAAATGTGTGTTTGTAGTGCTTGAATGTTTAATCAATCGAGCAAAATAAAAGCTAAACAATTGAATTTGTGTTTCGAAAACCTGCCGAATGTTTTCGAAAAGACTTCCGCTGTGCGAGCATTCACATTATTTTTTAAATTACATTTTAAAAAGTTATTTAAAAATAATTGCTGCAAACTTTGTTTACAGCGCTTTACTCTGACAAAGATGTCATCATTTTCGAATTTATCATTTTGAAATCAAAATAAAATTATTATAATTATAGTTATTACTACAATAAAAATTTTCGTTTGAATTAATAAACAGTCTTTGAACTCGAAAACTTGACCAAAATTTTTTCTTGAAAATTATTTTCAGATTTTAAGTCGAAAGTTTTTTAAAACGAGAAGAAATAAGCGCTTTTTGCGTTTAAAATCAGTGTCAGTGATTCTTAAATTAAATAATTTTGCTTTTTGACTATAGTTGAAAGTGAAGAGAGGAAGAAAGAAGGAAAGCGTCCAATCGAAGTATTGTAAAATCGTTTCAAGAATTGAATTTCGATTGCATGAAGCATGAATTAATTTACATTTGAAAAGATAAAAATTTTGAAAGGCAAAATGTTAATCGAAATGAAGACAAAAACTTTACAACTTAATCTAAGCAATGTTTCAAATTCTTTTTTTGCATTTAATGGTTTTCATTTGCAGCAAGCAAATGAATTATGTAAATGCTTCCCTAAATTAGAAAATCTTTTTTGTTTTGACGCTCGCTGTAGATCCTTGATTTGAAAATAATTTCATTGTTTCATTAATATTGAAAATTCTTTAAAAATAATCTCCATTTCCGTTCACAGCTCTACAGTGTAGCTAAAAACGAAATGTTATTTCCCACATTGTTTATGAATGAGTGAGAATACAAACCTAACAAACAGCTTTCAATTCGATGAAATTCTAATTGAAGTGTTAAAACCAATCGATCAATAAGAACTTGCGAAACGCTGCAAACAAGGCGTAATTTTTGAATTTGAATTCAAACAGAAAAAAGTGAAAAAGCTGACGAAGCTTTCCAACTACAAATGACATTAATCACACGCAGCGTTACGCTAATTTTTCTCAAAGGATATTTTTCGATAAAATAGTGAAGACACCTTGAGCTGACAAAATTTTCACTTTCACAGAAAAGCGAACTACGAATGAATTTCGATTGAGAAAGTTTCTTATGTTAAGAACAATCTTTTGATGCAATCAAGAAAGAATTGCTGATCAGCTAAATATCAAGTAAAGCACAATGTTTGAAAGGAAAAGTTGTAATTAAAGTTATAATTAAGTAGCATTATTTTAAACAACACTCTCTTGTTAGCATAAACCTGCTTCTTTCTGCATTTCGCTGCTTCGCGGTCGATTATTTCGTCGCGATTGATCAGCAATTTAGTCGTCGCTTCGAATCTTCATATCGAATAATGAGCTCAATCTAATTATGATGTTTTAAAGCAAGAAGAGCACATCAATTGATCACACTAAAAACAAGCACGCATTTGCTGTTCGTCGTCTCATGCAGTGATAATGAAAAATGATTCCATTCCTTTTAAAACTCTGCATAGTGTTTCTCAAAGTCAATTCGTACTTTAGTCAAAAAGAGACTGACGGATGGTCACCCGATAAGCTCGTACCAAATGGCTATAAACCTTCGAAACCACCGAGTATGAGATTTTTGCTCGATTTCTCTTATTACATCAATTAATTGCTTTTAGGCACCCCTGTTAATGTAGAAGTAAGTGTTGTTGTACACCAAGTACTAGGAGTGAATGAATTTGAGCAGGTATAATGGCAAAGAATTTAAATCAATTGCTCAATTTAGCTGAATTTTAGAGTTTTACAATCGAAGCAACAATTGAGCAGATTTGGTTTGACCCTAGATTACAGTTACCAGATTATAAAAGTGACGAAAATTTAGTGACACTGTGAGTTTGATTATTTAAAGTATAAAATTGAAAGCATTTAACTTTTAGCCCGGATACATTTAAATCAAAACTTTGGACACCGGATCATTTTTTTATGAACACAATGCAAGGTGTGAATAAAGAAGTTCAAACAGTTCCTCTCCACTTTGATCTTTTGAAAACATCTGAAATTTTGATGTCGACGCGCGTAATACTGAAGTTAAGTTGTGTAATGGACTTGTTTGATTTTCCACAAGATTCACAAGAATGTTATATTGACATAACATCAGGTAAGACGATTTTGTGCTTCACCCAACACTCGCTGTGGTGAAATAATTTTCCGTTTCGACTTGAAGAGTGCAAAATCAAGAAAGAGAGGGAAGGAAAGGGAGCGAGAGATGGAGACGAGCAATGAACTGAAATTTAAAATTTATTTTTCTTTATTTCAAAGAAACAAAATTGCGAATCATCGCGAAAATGTTAATTATAACTTGAGCAAGACATTTCTCGCCTATCGAAGCGCTGTATCTTGATGTGTGAATGCTAATGAAGAGAGAGTCGAAAAGCGAGGCCAACTTCAAACAAGCATTCAGCATCATGCTTTAACGCAATGTTACCACTACCGTTAAACAATTTATTAAATTCCACTATAGCAGGAAAAAAATTTTCTCGGACATCAAACTCCAGCTGCAGTTTATTGATAAAAAATTTGAGTTTGATTCAAAAAAATTAATCAAACTCACAATTTTGCTTGTGATTTAGCTTTGACAGTTATTTTAGTTTTTGCTTTAAATCACATCAAAAACGCTTATGGAACAGGCGGATTAATAATTCAGATTTTCGAGAGGTTAGTTGGTTCATTTATTTAGGGAAGTAAGCGGTCAACTTTTTTGCCATTCTTCACTTGCAATTAAATAATCTTTAATTAGTTGTTAGACGAAATATAAAAATAGCAGATGCAGCTAAGTTTTTACAAACTTGTTTCGTTTTATTGAAAAACGTTAATTACACTCACGTTAAATTTAGTTCCTTTCATTGCGCAGTGATACTTTTGAATTTTATTGCTCAAGATCTTTAGATATTTTCGCGTTTTTACATAAATTTATTGAAATATTTTAAAAAGCTTGCTTCGTTGTTTTTTTTGCAAATTCTTATCTTGATGAAAAAATCTCAAAAAGTGATTTAAAACATATAAAAAAAGTTCATTTTAATATTTTAAATTATTAAGCAAAATTGCGATAAGTCAATATGTAAAAAGCATTTCACTACCGTAATTGTCGCGCTTAGGAGCGAAAATGTAAATTTTTAGAGAAGAGCTTCTTTATTAGAGCGCTTATGACAAAAGCAAACATAATACTTTGCCTATCCACAATTATAGCTTGGTACACTTAAAATCTTATTTATCTGGTCGTTATTGAAGTAGAATAGAATGCTCCAAACTATGAATAACAGTTGTTGGGCCATACGTTACACTATTGATAGTTAACGTAACTGTATTGATGCCACTAAAGTGAAATTTCGCACCGCTAATTTCAAAATCAAAGATTGAAAAATCAAAATACTAAACGTTGAAGTCGTGATTCGAAACGTGTAGCTAGTTCATTTTTTGTTGGTTGCATTGTGAGAATGAGAATGAAAAACAAACCTCATCATGCTCTATTTCATAATTTTCACTCACAATTTTCTTCTTCTTTTTTAAAACATGAGTTTAACTTTGCACGAAAAGCACCGAAGTTTAAAGGGCAAAAAATGGTTTGACAGCGGCCACAGTCATATTCTAATAATAGTGATAACCTAAATATGTCGTGAAATAAATCGGTGCCAAAAAATAAAGCTTAATTTGCGGTATTATGCATGCATTTCGGTCTTAATGAATCAAAATGATCGCTTTAAATCCAATGCGATCCAATCATAAATATAAAACTTAGAAAGGTGACGCGCCTGCAGCGAACTATAGACTTGCAACGTCTTCCTTGCCTAATGTTTTGAGAGCAATGAAAAAATTTTTCGGAAAATGCAGCTTTTCGCTGATAAATATTTACTTACAAAAGTAGCCGATGATTGATTCTGTTGGAGTTTTTTTGAAAGACGGCTGCTTTCAAGCTTCGTATTCATTTCGTACTGTGGAGAAATGCGTTTTCTTTAGCATTTATCGTTAAAAGTAAACAAAGCACTCAAAACAACGGCTAACCATTTGTTTGCTTTGAGTTTATGTTTTAAGAAATTAATTTTTCAGTGACGCCTGATAACACATGAATCGCTTCATTTTTCTACTTCTTTTTTCATTCCTATTGAAAGCTTCGCTTTCTATTCTTTCTATAAAAGCAATTTTCATTGATTCTTAAAATATTCACACACGAAACTTACATCTTCTTTCTTCTTTGGTTTTACAAAACAAAAATTGAAACCTTTGAAAAATGCACTTTAGTGTTGCTAATTTAGACTTTTCAATTGATTGCAATTTGTTTGATTTTCACTAGCATTCAATAATCAAAAAAGAGTGAACTTCACGTGGAGACAATTCGAAGTATTGAATGAGAAGGAGTTCTCGAAGTTTGAATTTCCTTCTTATTCAAGTGGACGCTGTTTGTCAATTCGAGGCCCAGATTTTAGTTGTCTACGAGGCCGGATTCAGTTCTTTCGTCGCTTAAGTTACTATGTTATTCGTATCTACGCGCCTAGTTTTTTGCTTGTCATTACCGCTTTTTGCGGATTCTGGGTACCTGTTCTCGGATATCCTGCTCGAGTAGGTGCCCTTCTTCTTAAACTATCAATTTAAACGCTTTTCGACAGATTGCTCTTATTGTAACTCCATTGCTAACGTTGGTCACACAACAAACGCAGATAAACAACGAAATCAATGTTCATTATGTGGTCGCGCTCCATATATGGATGATGTTTTGCACTTTTTTCGTCTTCATGTGCTTGATCGAATACGCCTTGGCTATTGTTTACTGTCACCATATCGAAGAAAAGAAAGAAGTAACATCGTTTGCTATTAGAAAATTAATTTAGGCAAATTTTCTTTTCAAATAGCAAATTTCTTCGATCTCTCAAGTGATCATATCGAAGAAAGGATCGAACAGACTCCCACACATCATCAAACAAATTCTTTTGAAAATTTATGGATCAGTCGATTGGTCGAAAGCTCCGTTGGATCGAAATAAAGTCGACTATTGTGCAAGAATCATATTTCCATTGATATATTTAATTTTTGTTCTTATTTACATACTTGTTTTTGTTGTTCCGTGGGCTATAAATAAATATTGAATCCACTTCATTTGGTCACGCAATCCATGTGAGCTCATCGTTTAAACAAACCTCAAAACACGTTTCTCGAAAATGAATTGATGAGAATTTTATTGAAAATAAATTACGTAAGATTTAAAAATTTCCCTTTTCTCGGGAATAATCGCAATCACATTAATCAGTCAATACTTTTGCTTTCGAAAATTTGCCAATAAAGTTGCCTTTTCACGTAAGCGCAAATTTTGCAAAAATCAACTGAATCCTGTCTTCTTTCAGTAACTCGACGATTCCAATCTAGCTTTCGTTGTTCAACCAGTAGATAAGCAGTCATTCGACCCGGCCGACAAAACTACTATTCCTAATTGAAAAAAAATCAATCATGCGTGATGCCGGAATAAATTTAATGATTCATGACAAAATGCAAATGAAGTATTCATTAAATATTCTTAAGGTGAAAATAAATTCAAGGCAAAAATTTAGTTTAAATACGTTTCTGAAAAATGCGGATTTGTCATCAAATCAGATGATTAAAAAAAAAGAATGAGTCAGAAGATTGAAATGATAGAAAGAATAAACAACACAATTTCTCAGTTACACGTAAACTTAACTTAAGAATTAAATTATGAATAAATTTTTGAATTCCTTTCTACTCGTTAGTTCGTCCGTTCCAGCTCTAATATTTGCAATTTTGTATGAATTGGAAAATGAAACAGAAAAAGTTTAAGAAATAAAGAGAAGCATGAAAAGTAGAACCATGAAAAGAAACGCTGTTTTCAATTTTAAAATTTACAGCAAAGA
The DNA here is from genome assembly GCA_003675995.1 of Dinothrombium tinctorium. Lineage (NCBI taxonomy): Eukaryota > Metazoa > Arthropoda > Arachnida > Trombidiformes > Trombidiidae > Dinothrombium > Dinothrombium tinctorium. The sequence continues at coordinate 17,556 of NCKU01002363.1, forward strand.
CTGAAAGCGTTTCTTGCGGCTTCGGTCTCTAAGCAAAGACTCAATATGAAAATGGTCCCCACTCGTCAGCACACCGTTTTGAAAAGCGAGTCAAAAACGCGAATTGAAAACGATAATTAAACGAATCGAAAAAACTTCGGAAACAAGCGAAAATGTCAGCATTAATGCCATTGAATCCGAAACCTTTTCTCAACGGATTGACGGGAAAACCGGCTTTGGTTAAACTTAAGTGGGGACAAGAGTACAAAGGCTATTTGGTCAGCGTTGACGGATACATGAATCTTCAGGTATCCGTTATTCCTCAATTTTCTTGTGTTGTTTAACGCTTCGCTTTCGAATTCATTTCCCTAAAAGCTTGCGAATACTGAAGAATACATCGATGGAAATTGCACAGGGAATTTGGGCGAAGTTTTGATTCGATGCAACAACGTTCTTTACATAAGAGGTGTGGAAGAGGAAGAGGAGGACGGAGAGATGAGAGAGTGATTTTATGTACTCAATTCTGAATTGTTTCCCAAAAACCTTACTTCTGCAGTTTATAATAATCACAGATTGTCATTTTCATCAATTTTTTATTTCCCGAAACTCAATCTCTGAAAAATTACTAGACATTGAAAAATACGAAAAACAGTCGATTTAAATTGAATTTGTACATTAAATATGCTATTTAAACATAATTAAACAATGGGAGTCTCAGAAGTGAAGTCAATTTTGACCAATTCACGAGCGAAGTAAACACCAACAGCAAACATAGCCCAACTTTTTACGATTTGCCTGTGAGTGAAAAAACAAAACTTCGTATTTGAAACAAGAATTATTTCAGAAAATCAATGCCACTTAAAATGTCACAACAGAAGCCAAAAGAAAAAATATTCTTAAGTTAAGGGAAGGAAAATAGGTTTTTTTCAATGAGTTCTCTAATTAAACGAATCACCACTGACCGGTTTTTTTTTGTAAAAAACTTCACTTTATCCGCTCGGACACAACGCCCTTTAAACGATTTTTAATTCGATATGAAAAATGCTTTGGAGTCATTTTAGAAACCTTCATCAAGCTAATAAGTCGAAAAAATCGAATTCGAAAAATCTTTCGAAGCTCTAAAACTGGCCTAAATGAGCTTAAATGATCTCGAATCGTTAAGATAGTCCCATATTCGTGTTCTATAAGCTAAATTTTCTATATGTACAGGCTCTGAATGACCAAAAGATGAAAAAATACGTCAAAGTCATGATAAAGTTCTAAAAGTGGACTTATGAATTTTAATCACAAGAATAACAACATCAACATTAATAATCAACATTATACTCGTTCTCTACTTATATTAGACTGTTTAAGTAGCTTTACTGTTCTTTTGCAGACTCCTATATTTAGCCTCAAAACAAAGTTTTAAACATGCAATGTCGAGTTGTATCTTTTACTGTATGTTGCCGAGGCTTCGCTTCTTTTTAGAAACAAAGTTATTAATGGTTTAAATTTTCGGCAGACTTTAGAAATAAAAATAAATGTTTCATTTTTTTTAGAAAGTAGCAAAATTGTAAAACAAATCAAACAATACAATAACAAAAGGTAGAGAAGTGAAGACTGAAGAAGCTACTCTAACTTTACTAACTGAATGCTGTACATTTAATGGTGCTTTAATAATGGAGCGTTTAATACTCACCATTTAAAAGGGTCGTTATACAGCGAGTTTATTGAAGAGACGAATGATTTTGGTTTCGTATTCATTTTCAAATCTGAATTTTAATCGAAAACAATTCTCGAAAACGTGTTTTACTCGCTTCGATCGCAGATACTTCGCTTCGGGGTCAGTCTCTCATTACAAACTTTCATCCGTTTTCAACCTTTGATTAAGTTCAAAAATGTTTGTAGAGACCATCACATAAACGAGAGAATTTTTCGGTCTCTACAAAAAACGGATTTATTGCCTTAGCCCTTCTCACTCCG
>NCKU01002364.1:0-12150 GCA_003675995.1 Dinothrombium tinctorium
ATTAACTATTGATTCATTATTCGCACATATTTCGCTGAATTTAAATTTTCGTCGTGTATGAGCACTGAGATATAAACACAAAAATGAATTAAATAAAACACGTGTTAAAAGCACGTTTTTGTTTAAATAAATCAAAATAAGCATGTCCACTGTGACGTTTGTGCAATGCAGTGAAGTATCCTTTAAGTTGTAGGAAACTTTTTCTGTCACCGGTAGTTCAAATACTAACAAATAAGAAAATATTTAAATTACTGCGCAAAATGAATAAAAAGTTTGTGATCATTAGCAGATAATGATGCGCTAAAATGTATAGATATGACTTATTTTTTCTAGCGATCGAAATAAGAACGTCGACTATGAAATCTTTGACTGACATAACATACATTAGCAAAGCTCTTTGCAAAAGATTCGGATCGATTTTTTATTTTCGTTTTCTCTTCGCAAAAAAATGTATCCGAAAACAAAAAGATAACAAGAATTTAAAAGTATTTTTTGTCAGTTTCGTTTTATTGAAATAAAGAAAACAAATTTTATTATTTATGAAATTACTACTGATATTGATGATAAAAGATAAAAATAAGAATTTTATTCTATCCCAGTTTTCATTTCATTACTTTCGGAATTAAATATTTTTACTGAGAAATAAGAGTTTTAAACTCATATTCATCCTCATTTTTGCTTAATAATTTTTCTGTATAAAAAAGCTCAATGAAAAAAACACAAATGAAGAAACATTTTTCACCCTCCAAAAAGTCAGCATAACTGTCCAAAACCTGCTGCTGCTGTCCAAAATCGAAGTTTTTCGCGAAAAGCAATTCAGTCAAAAATCAACAACAAAAACATTTTGTTCGCTCTTTGCTACTTTGTCCGATATTTGCTAAAAGCTTGTAGAACAAAACGCTTGTGTTTTGTTTGTGTGTGTATTTCTACACTCGAAATAAGATAGATAAGAGAATCGCTTTCTTTACTTAAAACTGTCCATTGCAAACACGATTCGATGTTATTTAAAAAAAGTGAAAAGCTAAATAATGTATCGGTTGTTGAAGACGCACGAAACGATTTTTACAAAAAAGAAATCATTTTATATGCTACACTTTGGGTGTCAATATGTTCTATAAAAATCAAAAAGAAAATTGAAAGAAAACTTTCGCTGAAGTAAAAAGAACGCAATTGCCTTTCAACTTTTGTAAGGCACTATATCGATGATTTAAAACAAAACTGGATAAAATAAAAAAAAGCTTTACTCTTCGTCAATCGATTCTTACCAAGAAAGAGCTCAGAAGCACAATAGAAAAATTTATTTGATTGGAAATAACCAGATTGAAGAAATTAAATAAGAAATGTTTTCTGTCAAAAACCGCGAACATATCGAAATTTGCCGAAACAAGTTCAGACTTGCTTCATTTTCAAACTTTTTGCGCTTAAACGCAAACAAAAAAAACTTAAGAAAAAAGTAAAGCTGATTGTGGCTTTGCTCAAGAAAAAAAGAACAAAATTCGCCTCGATTCGAGGAAAAAATGTTTTGTCAATTTGATTAATAACACAAGTTTGCCGTCTTTTCTCTCTCTCTCAGGTTTCAATTTGAAACAAAGTATTGGGAAAAGGGAGAAAGACGGATTTCATGGTTTAACAGTACAGTAATCACTTAAAAGCTTTTCATTGCTTAATTCGCAGTTTCATACAATAACGAGCAAAGAAATAGAAGACGGAGAAAAGAAAGAAAAAAGAAGAACTAGAAGAAGAAGAAGAGCGAAAGGACATAGAAATTGGTTGAGTCGGCGCTAGAAGTGATGCGGAGATTTTTGAAAGATTTGTTTTTGCATTGTTGTGTACGGAAAAGAAAAGCGAATTTGTAAAAGCAAAGCAGAAAACAATGTAAAAACAAAAATTACATTAGTCGAGCGTCGTTTGGACATTTTAGATTTGTTCTCTTCGTTTGTTTCGCTTCTCTTTCTTTGTGAGCGAATCAAATAAGAAAAGGCAAAAGTCGTTTTTAAATCCGAAAAAACGAGACAAAATAAAACAATGAAAGTTAAAATGATGAGAAACAATGAAAACAATGAATTTGTTCGTTGCGTGGCGAACGCTGAGCAGAAACTACACAGCCACTTTAGAATCTTACATTCGCCTGCTTCTTTTTATCGACCAAATTCATCGTTACGCAAAATTTCGTCTTCTAAAACAGTGGTCTACTATTAAGAAGAAAATTTGATTGAAAACATGAAACTTTCGCAGGCATCATCATCTTCGTCGTCCTCTTCGTCATCATCATCGCCACCACCATTATCATCATCAACGTTAGAATCGTTTTCGCGTTGTTTCTTGTTCAACGTGAGAAAACTGCTGCTACTCAACTGTCTACTTTTCGGCGGTGATAAAATCGTTTTCATAACAAATTACAAACGTTGTCCATCATTTATGTATTCATTGCGAAAGCTGACATTTTTACTTTTTTGTTTAATTGCTATCAACAAGGCAAACGCGTATCTCAAAGTATCCGAAAGTGGACACCTTTTGTTGGGTGGCATTTTTCCCATTCATCAAAAAGGTGAGTTACCGTAACGACTATCATTCTGCTGTTTGCTGATTATTCGTTTGCGAATAAACAAACGATTAAAGAAATGAGGAAGCGAACAATTCAAAACGACTGCAATTTTATTATATTTGCTTCACCGCAATTATCGTTTTTCAATTTTCAATACTCGCCGACTTATAAAAAGAATTGTAAAATTAAAATCGCAGATCGATAGTAGACAGCATTAAAAACCGAGTTCTGCATTCAAAAAAGCGTCGCTCCGAGAGTTAAATTTATGTCGATTACAAAAAGCGAACCTTTATCTAATTTAAAATCAACACTGAAAACTCAAACAGTCTCACAGCTCACTCACTTCGTCTCATTCTTCTCTCTCTTCCTCCTCTCACTCCTGATCTCACATTCACATGCACCTCTCTCGCCTGTATCTGTATTCGAGCGATTGCTAAAGAAAAATTAGGCTTTGCGAGAGAGAGAGAGAGAATGAGATTATTTTTCACGCTTAAAATAGCAAAAGTGACAAGTCTTTAATTCAAAATAAAATAAGAGCGAAGTGAAAATGTTTATAGATCAAGCATTAAAACTGCAGCGATATCTTCTTTTGTTCATTTGCAGGATCGAAGAGTAATGTGCATCAAGAGAAGCGTACACTGTGTGGTCCACTCAACAAAGATCGGGGTGTACAGCGAGCAGAAGCGATGCTGTTCGCGCTCGACAAGATCAATAATGATACCAAGCTACTTCCAGGAATTAAATTAGGCTCCATTATTTTGGACACGTGCTCGAGCGATTCGTACGCTTTGAATCAATCGCTCGAATTTATTCGGGCTTCGATTAATACGGTTGAATCATCTGCATTCAAATGCGAGGACGGCTCAAATCCAACGCCGCGCTACGAGATGAAAACGATTACCGGCGTGGTGGGGGGCTCTTATAGTGAAGTGTCTTTACAGGTCGCCAATCTGCTCAGACTCTTCCGTATTCCACAGGTACGCCCCATTTCGATCTCAACTCAATCGCTTAATTGTTATTTACATGAATTGAAGTTGTTTTTTGCTCCCAACGATCAACCAATGCGCAAGCAAGCAGTAAAACAATTTTATTTATTTTTTCACTTCCTCATCTTTCTTTTACAACGGACCACTTTTCGATCCTTTTTTCAAAGTAGCTTTACTCGAGTGTGACCACTGTGTTTTATTACTAAAAGTGATTCTTTCAATTTAATTTCATTGGTTTCAATTCAAGTTTTATAAAAACTCAAATAGTTTTTAGGAAAACTTTCAAACTCGCCTTTCTAGGTTTTCATGTGAACTACCGCATAATGTCTAATCAAAGTCGAAATGAAACACAATGAAAACTAAAAGTGCAAGAAAATGATTTTTATCAATTCAGATTTCGTATGAAACTATTTCAACTAAATTTCGGAATTTATTTCACATAAATTTAATATTTTATTTTCATAAATAATGAATACTAAAGTTATAATTTAAATGAAAATTTAATTTTATAGACATTCAAATATTTACGATAGCGATCATCAAGTAAACATTTTTTCAGTTTCAATCTGATCAGAATTGCTATCAAAAGAATTCGATGGCTATATCTTGAAAACACTTTTGAATGCTTCAAACTTTAAATGCTTATTTAGAAAAGTTTATAAACTGGCTCATTAAGTTAATAAATAATTTATTTACTTGTTAGACGACGTATTTATTCCTATTGTTGCTCAAACTTTAATGCTAAAAACTTAAAACCAATAAATTTTTAAGAATTTTCTATAAATATTTTGATCATAAATATGTATTCATCGGCATTTGTGTTCTTAAAACCATAAAAATCTCATGTAAAATAAAAAAGTATTGAGGTTATAGAGTTTATGGAGGTTTGAAGTTTGAAAGTAATTTAAAAGTTGAAGCTCATATTTTTCTGAGAAATCCCTTGAAATCTTAAGTTATAAATGATAAATGAGCTTTCAAATAAAAAGACATAAATAAAATCAAAATGTCCTTTAATATTGACAAATTGGTCGAGCTTAAGTTTTCGTTTTTCAGACATCGGTAGCTTTTTGATTTTGAATAGAAACTTGCTACATGCGTTTGTGAAAATGCTTTTCTCTATCGTGTATTTCAAAATAGATTCGCATTTTTAATATCTAGACATGGAAAGATTCGCTTCGACAAAGAATTTTTTCATTAAATTCTCTAACTACGATAAAATTGCTGAATTTGCATAAAATTGCATGATTTATGAAACGATGTCAAATGCATAATTTGCCTGCGATACATCGTTGATCTTCAATGTAAGAGATTTATTTTAAAAATGGAATAGGGAAAAAGAAAGAAATAAGAGAAATCAATCAGATAATCGAGGCAAAATGCGAGATTGTCTTAACTGTCATTTCCAAACGGCATGAAAGAGCGTCTGATTTGGAATTTAAGTGAATACAGTATCGAGGAAAAAATAATCGACGATAATTGAGTTTTACTCATCATTCTTTCAATCGATAGTGCGTTTAACTCTTTTCTCTCGCTCTTTTTTGGTGCACAATTCAAACAATGAGATAAGCGAAACTTTTTCGCCTCTTATCACATTTCACACATCGTTGTGTTGTCACGATTTGGAAAACGAAAAAAGGCGCTTTTTCATTACTGCTAATGATTCTGTAAAATTTTTTCGCTTCCTCATTTTTCGTAAATCGTTAAGATGTGAGCTTTTGCTACTTGTTTACCCTCGCTTCGAACAATCTTTTACTTCTCGAGCTTGAACAATCTTTTGATGCGTTTCATTTGTCTCTTGCAATTATTTGACTTCATTCAATTGAATTAAAAAAATATTTTAATCATTTTCATTTATTTTTGCTAGAAGAGAAAATATGAATTAAACAGGAGAGTAAAACATCATCTTTTCGTAGCATTGGGCAATTTAAGAGTAAACATTACGAAATAAATCGAATTTCTTTTTTTTCGTGTACTCTTACAGCACTACAAGCATACATTTGCTTATTCACTTCTATTACCTAGCAAAAATCATGTGTTTTGTATTTCTATTATCTTGAACAATATCAGGGTATTTGTACCTTATTATATTACCTCAGACAATATTGCCGCTAGATTCTATATATGCTTGAGATAAGTAAAAAAGTGTGCGCCGTGAAAATGGATGAAATGTTTTTTTCGAAACGAAAGATGTTTTTAGATGGACGGCAGATAAGAGAAAATGCTAAAGTGAAAGAAAATAAAATGAAAAGCGATCACTCATTTCTTTAAAAGAATTACGATGAGATCGAATCAAGTAGCGAACACTGCGCACTGTATTGTTGTGATGCACAAAAATAATTTTGATACAATGTTCCTCACTCGATGACAGTCGATGTAAGCTGCGTAATAAAATCGATTCATTCGCTACCGCTGCCATTAAGTAGCAGAATGAAAATGCAGACACTTTCTTTCTCACACTTTCTTTTCAACAAACACATCGTTTCGAAAGCGAAAATCAATAGAGTCAATTTAAGTCTATGGTATGAATCGAATTTTGAGCGAAGATAAACGAAGTCTGAGGTGAGATACGTGTGTTTATACTCATTTCAGCGTTCGCATCAATTTCTCTTTTCAAGTGTCACAAAACGGCAACTCTCCATTTTGTTAAATAAAAAAAATTGACGAATATTCGTTAACGGTAATGCTCATGTTTATAATTTTGTCCGTACAAAGTCCATCAGCTTTTCTTTATGGTTAAATTTGTTGAGATGTTTATTTCAAAACAAAAAGCTTTCAAAATTGAAATTTTCACGTCCATGCTCATTTCTCACAATTTCACACAACCTTTGCACAATTTTCCTAATTGTTTTAATTACTGTTTTAATAAAATGTTGATTTTGTTTTTAATTAAGAGAAACAATATCTGCGCTTTCATGAATGAAATTCTAATTAAAAAGTGGAATAATTCTAATTTTAATCTGAATCGTAGAAATTTTAGAAACATTTGTAGCACTTCTGAATAAATTTTTGTTATTTTAGTTAAATACAAAATTCATTAGTGATTATCAGCTAAAATATGGTTATTTTAAATTCGAAACTTGATCTACAAGAATCAACTTCTGTATTTCATTAAAAAAAATATTTACTTTTGTTTTAGTTTAAAAACGCAGTGATAAGAAGGTAAAGTGAATCCCACATTTATTTTCAACTCAATTTTTCTTCTTTTACTCTTAAGGTAATTTTTTCCACAAAACTACGATATTTGCTGTTTTGATTCTTATTCAGTTTTATTGAATTCGTTTCGTGCCACTAAAGAAGTATTAGAAGTAAGTAAAAGTAAAGAGACAAATAACGAAGTTAGCCAACTGTATTAGTAAGTTTTCGCGAATGTTGACAGACAAAACAGTCGTTTTCGTTGAACTGCATATTCAAACACGAATGCTTCACTCTCTCGCTCTCACTCATTTGACATCTAGAAAGTGCTTTTCTGTTCACCGGCTGTTTGTCAGCTTCAATTCACAATATGCAAAAATCTAGAGATGTAACTGCGTTTCGCTCAGTATTGATTACAAAATCAACGAAATAAGCATTGAAATTCTGCGCAACGTAACTGTCAAAAATTTTTGCCAAAAGCGTAATAAAATTTAGCTTTTCTAATCTGAATTCAGAATGTCTGCTTAAGTTTTGAATCAATTGTATTAATGATTTAAATTTAATTGGAATAAAGTGATCTGAAAAAATCCCTTATTCACTTTTTATCGCGTATCAAACTTGAATGAAAGGCTTTTGTCGAAACAAAAAATTCTTTTTTTTTCTCTCTCTCTCTCTTTTGTTCATGCAAAATAAAAAATTTATTTTACTATCTAACTTAATACGCTGATGCTTTTTAATCTGATTACGAGAGCAAATGTAAAAGCGTTATTCACGTTTCGCATTGTCTCTTTATTTTAAAGAGCCCTAAAAAACGCAAAAAAGTTTTAGAAATGCACGCAATTATATTCAAAAGAAACGAATCAAACGAATCATTTTCTCTTATCGTGTGTCTTATTTCTCATTCAGAGCTGCATTCATATAAACTATTTCAGGACAAAGAATATACTAAAAAAAGTTGAATTTCGTTTCGGGAATCGCCTGTCAGTCAATAGTGTAGTTGGAAGCTGTGTAATTTGAGAGGATAGCAGGTCGCCATGAAATTGAAAACTTCGTGAACCTCTCTCTTTGCATTTGCCATCAGTGATAAAATAATTCGTAAGCTGTGTAATTAGACTCAAATTATACAACTCCTTGCGAAATTTTGTGCGATAATTTAGATTAAATATGCTGGTTTTATCTGTTTAAGGTAGAAAAACGTTCTGACAGAAGCTGTGATAAATTTGAGAATGATTTCGAAGAGATTTGAATTTACAATTGAATATATTTATTAAGAAAGGATGCATCCAACAATGTAAAACTCATTGTTGGATAAACCTTCTCTTAATAAATCTATTCAATTGTTTTCAAATGTTTAGATGTCGCTTAACATTGTTTGGTAATAGCTCCCCTCAAAATATGTTAAATCTTATCGAGGATAGAGCTTTACTTCGCACATATATTTAAAACTTGATAAGATGCAACATATTTTGATTGTAGCTGTATATGTGAAGCCAGATTATTTAGAGATAAAAAAGGATTTAACTTTAGATCGAAAAAGCAAACTTTGAATTGGTCAACTGTGAAATGAGAAGAAATTTATAACAAAAGAGCAGCTTTTAGATAAATATTTCTTTTTTAATTTCGTTTATTTGTATTTCTAATTTGAGAAAAGCTGAATATCATTTTTCAGCATACAAAGCAAGATTTTTTTAATATACTTGAAAGAAAATTTTTCTTATTTAAAAAAGCTAATGAATCTAAAATTACATTTTCTTTTCTTTTTCTGAGGCAATAGTTTAAAAACTTTTTATTTGACAATTGTGCAAAACATTGAAATCACTGTATTTCTATTTTGAAGAAAGTTAAAATATTGTTAAACATACAAATAAATAAATTTCAAAAGTTTGTAGCGCATCAAAAATTGTTTCTGTTCTGCAATCGATAAAAGAAATTAAAATTAAAATAATCTAACGTTACTACGTTCTAAAAGTTATTTTCGTAAAATGTTCCGTTTCTAGTTCGTATCCATTTCAGCATTGTTTCGCAAACTGTTTCACTGTTTTCTAAACTACTAAAGTGCTAAAAGTAATCTATTTTTAGCGTTTGAAACATAACACGCCATTAGCGTAAACTTTGAAAGCAACATTTTTGAGAAAATTTTACGGCTGCAAAAACGCAATACCAAAACAGATTGAACAAATCAGATTTCAAAGCAGCGAGATCTTGCATAAATTGAATCTTAAAGCGAAAAATAACTAAAATGTGTCAGGTGAAGCATAACGCGAGCGAAAGTGAAAAATAAAGTGTTGAATTTAAATTCGAGTCTATTTACTTTCATTGTGCAAAAAAACTGTCAATGGTCAAAAGCAAAAATGGCTTGAATTGTCCGCATTTGAATGCTGTTTGTTGACCCGCTTGTGAATTGATGCTTTATGAGCATAGAAAATGTCATGTAAACTCACACACGGCGCTGCCACACATTTCTTTTACCCATTTTCATACCATTTTTCACATCGATAATTTGTCATTTGGATTTCAAGTAAACGTCGCACTTTCGCTCTATTTTCCGTTAGATCTTTTTTGACATGCTACTGATTATACATTTGCCAGCCAAATGCTACACGCTATGTGATTCGAGATGACTTGTGGTTTTGATAGTAAATATACGGTGAAAGCAAATGCTAAACACCATATTGTCAGAATTTTTCTCACATGATCAGACGAATCTGAACGAATTCGGCAAATCATATCTCCACACATCTACTCTTCAACTTCAAACAGCTCAAAGATGAATTTAAATAAATATAATAAGCCAGAAATCGATTGTGATAGAAAAAATTTATTCATTTGCCTTTTTTTCCTGAACTAGTTTTGATCGTTTACTTTATGGTTATTTGTTTACTCAAGTAGTTCATTACTATTTTTAATTCAAATAGTTTATGGGCTGATGAGAAAATAATGATGCATGGCACATAGTTTGCAGCATCACACGCTCTGTTTTATTCTGAGATGGATTCAAACTCAATCGACAATGAAAAAGCAACGAGAAAGCAAAAAAGAAACAAAAAAACGGCTAAAACTAAATTTGTTGGATTACAAAGGTGTTGAAGCAATTGAGTTTGGATTCGTTTGCAAAACGAAATCAAGCATCACTTAAAGGCTTGTTTCTCAAAGCGCAAATCTGTTTTTTGTTGCACGCGTTTTTATTCTTCCTGAATGTGGCGCAAAAAAGCCACAATTGGCTTTAATTACAATTGTTTCACGCATCGCTGCCATTCGATAAATGAAAATAGCGTTTTAAACGCCGCCAAACTGAGCTCTTAATTTCTACCGATGATCACGTTCTGCGCTCAACTGTATCATTTTTCTTCATCCGCTTTTCGCGCTGTTGTCGCTCATTTGTATCACATTTACACTTATTATCACTGTTTTCAACAGGTTAGCTACGCTTCGACGGGAACTTCGCTATCGGACAAGACCAGATACGATTTTTTCGCTCGAACCGTTCCTCCAGACACATTTCAAGCGCTTGCACTAGTCGATTTGGTACAAAACTTCAACTGGTCGTACGTGAGCTTCGTCAGCTCAGAAGGTCAATACGGCGATTCCGGTATGACCGCGTTTTTACGCGAAGCACGAGCGCGAAATATTTGTGTCGCGATCAATGAGAAAGTACCACATTCGGCGAATGAAACTGTGTTCGATCAAATTTTAAAAAGTTTAATGAAAAAGCCGAACGCCAAAGTGGTGGTGCTGTTCGTCCGAATGGAGGACGCGCGCGGTTTGTTGCTGGCTGCTCAACGCGCCAATCAACCAAACTTTTTCACCTGGATCGCCAGCGACGGTTGGGGCAAAGAGGAGAAGCTCGTGCTCGGCGTCGAAGAAGTCGCGCAAGGTGCGTTAACTGTTGAGCTACAATCGTCGAAAATAGAGGAATTCGATAAATACATGAAGAGTTTGACACCGTTTAACAATAAACGCAACCCGTGGTTCAAAGAATATTGGGAAGATACGTTCGAATGCAAGCTACCGTCTGAAGACGAAGAGGACGCTTCTTTCAACGTGGAGAGATACGAAAATGTGACGATGTGTTCGCCGAATATAAGAATTGATGAAAGTGTCTACAATCAGGAAAGTAAAGTACAATTTGTCATCGATGCCGTCTACGCTTTTGCTCACGCGTTGCACAACGCTTGGAAAGACAAATGCTTTGAAGTTTCCGAAATATGTAAAGAGCTCAAAGAAATGGATGGAGGCGATTTCTACAAATACTACCTGCTCAATGTTTCTTTTACAGGTAGGCATTTCGAGCATTATATATGAACTCTAGCTGCCGAAACGCGACGTAATTCAGTTTTGTCTTCACCTCGCATGATTTGCGCTCATTCTTCACATTCCTCGACTATTTCGTTGCTGAATCATTTGAATGCGGTCACAATCCATCATCGCAAATCGTAATTTTGCAAATTTGCATCTCAGCGTTTTTTTTTTTCTTTTGCCAACTTTATAAGATAGAGAAAATTTGATTTTTTTTTCATGCATAAAACTGAAACTGATGCTAACTTCTTCCGATTGCGTGTGAGCAAAATATGCGCCTGATCTAAAAATCTTATTAGAGGAGAAAATCTTTCTTCGCGTTAATTAATGAGAGCTGAGTAATTGAAAGTTTAATTATGAAGACGATATGTTCGCTCGTTTATGAGTTCGACTGGCTTTTTCGCGAAATATCGACGCGTTTACGTTGTATTACCGCGTTATGCATTAACGTTCTCTCCCTACGAAGGGATTCATGCGTATGACGGTGAAACGTCGAAAGCAATTTTGTACAATCACTCCGAAGCAAAAACTCATTCGAGCGAAAAATAAGATTCAAACTTAATTTGAAGCAAATCTCGATTTAATAAATTACTTAAAACGGCGTAAAAATGAATTCAATTCTCGCTCGGCTTTATCACTTTTCCAAAACTTAACCGCCGAACGTAAACACTCTCGGACTGAAGACGAGTAGTTGAATGTGACAACTTTGCGTATGTTTATAACTTAATTTATGAAAAGTTTATCACCCATAAAGCCCAATAAAATTTCGGCGTTAAAATTTTCTAGCGCCAAAACTCAACGTGAAAAAAAGCGAACGTTACGCTTCAACATCTTCCCTAAAACGCCAAACGAAATTACTTTTACCGCAAACTATAATAATGGTTAAATGCGAAACGTTTTCAATCGATTGCGCCTCGCCTTTTGCGAACGAACCAAAAATCACTTTTCGTTGTCTACTACGCCGTTCGCGAAATATTTTCGTGCATAATTTGTACACGAAAATCTAGAAAACAGCACTTTTAATGAACACCTACAGTATTTGATGCATTAGCTTTCACTCTGTTTCTGTGATTTTCTTTTTTGTCTCTGTCTCTGTACATATTTAGCCTCTGTATTTTTTCACATTCGCATTTCGCTCTTCGCTAGTTTTTTAAATAATCTCTATTTGTCGAGCGTGCATTTTCTTCTTCT